>PVJI01030493.1:0-14135 GCA_004026765.1 Micronycteris hirsuta | reverse complement strand
TTCCTGCCTATGTGGGCCTAGTGGCAAGCAAGGGTTACAGAAGCTTGATGCAGCAGTTAAATCTAGCTATCTTATTTGGTAAAAACAAAGCACAGAATGTTACATGATTCAAGCTAAACACAAGTTCTACAATCAAGGACAAAGCACAGGGGTTAAATATGCAAGTTGCAAAGTACAGAGACAAAACATGGCAGCTTACAAAATACTGAGTCATAAACACAGAGTTTGCCTGTCCTTCCCCCCTCCGCCCCTCCTGCAGGCAGGAGGTGTTTCTGCCGGGGAGGCGGGGGTGGGGGTGGGGGCTGCTGCCTTCCCGGGGGATGGAGCCTGCCACAGCTCCTTGCTCTCTGCGGGCAGGAGCTGGTCTCTCGGAGTCCCACTCTCTGCAGACTGGGAGGTGTTTCTGAGGCTCAGTAACACGGAGGTTACCTGTTACACTATAAATACTAGCATACAGGTTTTTGTTAATGAATCTCAAAAAGGTTATGCTAGGACTTCCGGCCAAGATGGAGGCATAGGTAGACACACCGTGCCTCCTCACACAACCAAAAGAGGAAAAACAGCAATTTAAAAAACAAAAACAGCCAGAACTGACAGAAAATCGAACTGAGTGGAAGTCCGACAACCAAGGAGTTAAAGAAGATACGTTCATCCAGACCAGTAAGCGGGGAGGAGCCAGGTGGAGAGCGCCTGGTGAGACAGCGGTTTGTGGAGTGGCACCAGCAACGCTGCAGCTGCCCAGAGAGGCCCACGGCGGGCGTGCCTGGCCAAAACATGGCTGGCGCACTCAGCGAAACCCACGGCTGGCCCACCCAGACCCAGCAGGGCTGAGACTGGTGGACCAGGCGGTCCCTCATTCGTGCACAGATAAACTGGGAGAAAAAGCTGGGGAGCAGAGCAGACCTTGCAACCCACCATTGAAGGAAAATAAAGCCTCAAACCACCGATTGAAAACACCTGTGGGGGTTGAGGCGGCAGTGGGAGGAACTCCCGGCCTCACAGGAGAGTTCATTGGAGAGACCCACAGGGACTAGGAACTACGTAAGCCCACCCAGCAGGGAACCAGCACAGAAGGGCCCAACTTGCTTGTAGGTATGGGGGGAAGTGCAGAGAGCAGAGCAAGTGCCATTGTTCACTCAGGCCCCGCCCCGATAGGCAGTGTCACACACACAATGACATGGGTTCCCCCGCCTTGGTAAACACCTAAGGCTCTACCCCTTAAAGTAACAGGCTTGCCAAGAAAAAAATGGCCCAAATGAAAGAAAAGATCAAAGCTCCAGAAAAAATTCAACTAAGTGACAAAGAGATAGCCAACCTATCAGATGCACAGTTCAAAACACCGGTAATCAGGAAGAAAAAGACATTCAACAAGAAAAGAATGAAGAAACAAGAATTCAAAAAAATGAGGAGAGGCTTAGGAACCTCCAGGACATCTGTAAACGTCCCAACATCCAAGTCATAGGGGTGCCAGAAAAAGAAGAGGAAGAGCAAGACATTGAAAACATATTTGAACACATAATGAAGGAGAACTTCCTCAAGCTGGTGAAGGAAATAGACTTCTAGGAAGTCCAGGAAGGTCAGAGAGTCCCAAAGAAGTTGGACCCAAAGAGGAACACACCAAGGCACATCATAATTACATTAATATTAAAAATAAGGAGAGATTCTTAGAAGCAGCAAGAGAAAAGGAGACGGTTACCTACAAAAGAATTCCCATAAGACTGTCAGCTGATTTCTCAAAAGAGACCTTGCAGGCAAAAAAGGACTGGAGAGAAGTATACCAAGTCATGAAAGGCAAGGACCTACATCCAAGAATACTCTATCCAGCAAAATTTTCATTTAGAATGGAAGGTCAGATAAAGTGCTTCCCAGATAAGGTCAAGTTCAAGGAGTTCATCATCACCCAGCCTTTATTATATGAAATGTCAAAGGGATTTATATAAGGCATGGAGGGATATCAACAGGGGAGTGGGAGGGGGAGAGAGGAGGAAAAAATACAGAGAATAAGTAGCATACATGGTAGGTAGAAAACAGACAGGGGGAAGTTAAGAATAGTATAGGAAATGTAGAAGCCAAAGACTTTATGTGTATGATCCATGGACAAAAACTAAAGGGAATGGAGGAGGTAGGGATGGAGGGGAAGAAAGGGGGGGAGATGGGACAACTGTAACAGCATAATCAATAAAGTATATTTTAAAAAATAATGTACATAGGAATAAATTTCACCAAGGAGGTAAAAGTCCTGTACTCAGCACACTGAAGAAAGAAATTAAGGAAGATACAAATAAATGTGAGCATATACTCTGTCAAAAAAAAAAAGGTTATGCTAAGTGAAAATTCAGATACAAAACACTATATACTGTAAAATGTTATTTCTATGATAGTATAGAAGAGGCAAATTCACAGTGTCAGAAATTGGATCAGTAGGGAAGATGTAGCCTGGAAAGAAGCACAAGGAAATTTGGGGGTGATGAAAATGTTCTGTATCTTGATTTTGGTGGTGTTACATGATTGTTCATTGGTCAGTGTTCACAAAATTATGTACTCAAAATTGGTGAAATGTATTCTATGTAAATTATACCTCAATAAGACCAACCAAAAAAATGAAAAAGAAATAAAGAAGGGGACTATTAATTTTCAAGGATAGTACAGTCTCAAACTATCAACTGCTCATAGTTTGGAAGACAGCCCCTCTCACATTCATGCTAGCTCATTGTATTATACAGAGAAGTGCTGCTTGTTCCTCTTCATCTCCTTAATACCTTCTTCTCTTTTGGATTTTTTTTCAGCTGACTGGGAGTGGGAAATAACATGGTTGCTGAGACATACACTTCTTCATGGCCTTTCCCTCAACTACAGAAAGATGCAGCTGAAGCTTTCAAAACAATGTTTATAATGACTAAATTCTAAGTCAAGGATGATTCTAATTCACAGTCTCCATCTGTCAGGACTGAAGGGATGGTTTTATTCTCTCAATTGCATAATGTTTATGGTTGTATCCACAGTACCTATCATAGTGCCTGGCATAGCAAGCATTCCATAAATATTTATTGACTGAAAGAAATATAGTTAAGTGGTTCATTCTGTTCTAAAGTGTTCTATTGAAAAAATATTTCAGCTTGCAGAGAAAACCTCCTTAACTGCAATACAATCTATAATCCATGGACTACTAGCCTCTTTAGAAATTGTAGTACATGATAGAGTTCTCCAGTCAGATACCCCCATCAAGACCACCAAGCCACTATTTTCCCTATATGCTGGTAGTGGGGCTACTAAGGCTCACAGCAAGTCCCTCTCTGGGAATTGCCCTTGCCCTAAAGAAGCAACCTTGTGCAATGTTAATCCCCTCTCTGGCAGAAGCCTCCATCTAATCTCTGGTTAGTGTTGGGGGACAAAGACCTGACTCCCTTGCTTCAATTCAGAACAATTCTGAGAGACAATTCCATTTCCAGAGATTCCCATCGGAGAGCCTGAAGCTTAACTGCAACCATATTGAGGTTTAAATTTTACCCCTCTGCTCATCCTGCTTCCCTCACTCTCTTAAAGGTGCTACTCCTGAGATCATTCCCCAGTAAACTTCCTGTATGTAACTATTTGTTTTCTTGGGAAATATGACCCAAGACAATCCATATTAGTAATAGTTCCAAGAAGTAGTCTCAAATATGGGATTTTAGAGCTAGATTACTCCCTAGTCAGACAGGTAGAAGGACTTCATATGTGGTTGTGGGAAGCATACTAATAGTTACTACTATGATGTAGCAGTGCAATTGTTAAAACATTCACTGGTGGTAAACTGGAATGGGATACAGGATGGAAAGGGATGCAATACTGTGAGATGCAAAGGTTTGAGGTGAGTAGTAATTACAAGGAACACGGAATTGGGTAACTTTTGTGGCTATTATTGATGTAGTGGAGAAAAACAATAAAGGATGAGGGTGATTAATCACCAATTTAAGGCAAAACATGAAAATCAGCTTCCTTGGCAGCACATAAAGAAACTCATCTTCTGTAACTGGAGGGCAGAAAAAGCTTAGGATCTGGTTCAGACTTGACTATAAGGTTAGAAGAGCTTCAGGAGCTGGAATTCTCAACCATATGTTGAAGACAGGGCAATCAAAGGAAAAGGAAAGGGACTCTCAATCTTGAGATGAGGATATTTGAAGAATACTTGAAATTCTTGAATTCCCAGACTCCTCTGAACCCACTGGGACTGCAAAAGTGGTCCACTGCTCTGGTAAAGTAGCATTCACTCTTTGCTTGAAGACAATGCACATGCTTCTTCTGCCTTGCAAGACAATTCAGGATTCTCTCACAATCAATCCCCAGCTCCTTTTCTGGCCAACAGACAAATAAGGTGAAGTCACAGCTGGGAAAAGTATTGATCTGGCAAAGGAAGGGAAAGATGACTATGCTTCAAATGAACTAGAGAACCCAGCAGGAAGATACATATGGGGCTAGACCCTGAAGATGCTGAATCAAGAGGGGCAAAATGTAGTTGAAAGTTGGAAGTTTATCAATATGGGAGAAATCCCCCATTACTGAGGATTTAGTAATCTAGCAAAGGCAGGAAAGAGTGATGACACACTACTAGGATGGCTCCTGAAATCTTGGAAAACATCCACTTTAAGTGAAAAATAAATGCCAGGATTACCATGGTAGGTGGGGGGAGTTGGATAAAAGGCTCAGAGAAGCAGGCGTGCTACAGTGAATTTACTCTATAAGGTGGGAAAACTCAACAGCTCATCATATTCTGCCAAAAGGTCCAGATGATAATTTATTTACCAAAATGATATGAAATTCACTGGTAAGAAAGAAACTAGCAATTTTGAGAAAATCAGTGTGGTTGTATTAGTTTCCTATTTCTTTTTTTTTTTAAAGATTTTATTTATTTATTTTCAAAGAGAGGGAAGGGAAGGAGAAAGAGAGGGAGAGAAACATCAATGTGTGGTTGCCTCGCACATGGCCCCCACTGGGGACCTGGCCTGCAACCCAGGCATGTGCCCTGACTGGGAATGGAACCAGCGGCCCTTTGGTTCGCAGCCTGCGCTCAATCCACTGAGCCACACCAGCCAGGCCGAGTTTCCTATTTCTGAGTAATAAATTAACATAAACTTAGTGCTTAAAACAACACACATTATTCTATTCCAGTTTTCATGGGTCAGAAATCAACTGGGTCCTCTGCTTCAGGATCTCTCACAGGTTATAATCAAAGTGCCAGCCAGGCAGGAAGAAGCATTCATTCCTTTCTGGAATTCAGGATTCTCTTCCAAACTTGTGTGGTTGTTGGCAGAATTTATCCCTTTGTAGAACTGAGATCTCTAGCTTCTTGTACTATAAACAACTAGACACAATCCTGAAGTGACAGACGCTGCCCTTCCTTATCAAGTTAGGAATAAGTTTGTTGATATCCATATAGTATGTTGCTGGGATTTTGAGTAGGATTGCATTGAATCTATATGTCAAATTTGGAAGAACGGACATCTTAACAATATTCATTCTTCCTGTCCACGAATATGGGATATCTTTCTATTTAGTTCTTTGATATTGTTCATCAGACTTTTATAGTTTTCCTCATTTAGGTCCTGTACATATTTGGTAAGATTTATCCTTAAGCATTAGTAAGATTTATACTTAAGTATTTCATTTGTTGGGATACTAACATAAATGGTATTGTGTGGTTTTTTAAAATATTTTATTTATTTATTTTTAGAGAGAGGAAGGGAGGGAGAAAGAGAAAGAGAAAAACATCAATGTGTAGTTGTCTCTCATGCACCTGCTACTGGGGACCCAGCTCACAACCCAGGCATGTGCGCTGACTGGGAATCAAACCAGCGACCCTTTGATTTGCAGGCCGGCGTTCAATCCACTGAGCCACACCAACCAGGGCTTGTGTTCTTAATTTAATATTCCATTTGTACATTGTTAGCATATAGAAAAGCAATTGACTTTTGTATACACCTTATATTCTGCAAATTTGCTGTTATTGCTTGTGAATTCCAGGCACTTTTGTTTTGGTCAGTTTTTTCAGGTTTTCTACATAGATAATCATATCATCTGCAATCAAAGAGTTTTGTGTCTTCCTTCCCAATCTGTATCTTTTATTTCCTTTTCTTGTAGTACAATGTTGAAAAAAACTGATAAGAAAGAATATCCTTGTATTGTACCTATCTTAGTTGGAATGCTTTGCGTTTCCCACCATTAATTATGACATTAGCTGTAGGTTTTTTTAATCAAGTTGAGAAAGTGACTCTCTATTCCGAGTTTTCTGAGAGTTTCTATCATAAATGGGTGTTGAATTTTGTGAAATGTATGTCCTGCATTTATTGATGTGATCGTGTGATTTTCTCTTTTAGTCTGTTGACATGATGGATTATATGAATTGATTTTCAAATGCTGAACCAACTTGCATACCTGGAATAAATCTCACTTTATTGTGATGTAAAATTCTTTTTACATACTTTAAAAAAATGATTTGTTGTTCTTTTGTTGAGGATGTTTGCATCTATGCTCATGAGAACTATTGGTTGGTAGTTTTCTTCTCTTGGAATGTATTTCTCTAGTTTTGGTATGAGAGCAATGCTGCCCTCAAAGAATTAGTTTGCAACTATTCCCACTATGTCTATCCTCTTAAAGAGATTGTAGAGAGTTGGCATAATTTCTTCCTTGAATGTTTGGTAGAATTGACCAATGAATCTATCTGGGCCTGGTGCTAAGTCTTTTGGAAGGTTCTTAATTCTTTAATAGACATAAGCCTATTCAGATTGTCTATTTCTTCTTCTGTGAGTTTTGGCAGATTGTGTCTTTTAAGAAATTGATCCATTTCATCTGGTTACCAAATTTGTGGGCATAGACTTGTTCAGAGTATTCCTTTATTATCCTTTTAATTTCCATGGTAGTTATGTTTCCTCTTTAATATCTGATAGTAGTAATCTGTGTCATCTGTTTTTCTTAGTTAACCTGGCTAGAGGTTTATCAATTTTAGTGATCTTTGCAAAGATCCAGAATTTGATTTTATTGATTTTCTCTACGGGCTTTCTGTTTCCAATTTCATTGATTGTTACTCTAATACTTTAAATTTTTAATTTAATTTTTTTATTATTTGAGAATTGTATTAATAAGTGCTTGCAGTTTGTTGACATTTTTGAAAAAATCAAGTTGTAAACTTTTATTACAAATTAAAATGAGGTTCTTCAAATTGTCAACAAGACTAGATAGGATAAAATTTAAAAATCTTTAAAAATGTATGGAGAAAAACCAGGCTTAAAAAAAACTGCATTTGTCATTACCAAAAGAGACAACTTTAAATAATAATAAAATAATTTATTAATTTAAAAATAATAAAAACCCCATGTTACATAGACAATGAAGATATAGACAATGCAGATAGTTCTAGCCATCTGGTCAATGGGCAAAAAGCAAGCACTTAAGGTCTTTGGCTTCTCCATTTCCCATACAATTCTTAACTCCCCCTGTCTATTTTCTACCTACCATTTATGCTTCTTATTTCCTGTACCTTCTCCCCGCTCCCACTCTCTGCTGATAACCCTCCATGTGATCTCCATTTCTGTGATTCTGTTCCTGTTCTAGTTGTTTGCTTAGTTCATTTTTGTTTTTGTTTCAGCAGCTTAACAATAATCTACAACCTTCAAACCAACTTCATTTTTGTTTTTGTTTTATTAGGTTCAGTTGTTGATAATTGTGTTTGTTGTCATTTTACTCTTCATAGTTTTGATCATCCTCTTTTTCTTAAGTCAGTCCCTTTAACGTTTCATATAATAAGGGCTTGGTGATGATGAACTCCTTGAACTTGAACTTATCTGGGAAGCACTTTATCTGCCCCCCACACACACACTCTAAATGATAGCTTTGCTGGATAGAGTGATCTTGGTTGTAGGTCCTTGCCTTTCATGACTTTGAATACTTCTTTGCAGCCCCTTTTTGCCTGCAAGGTTTCTTTTGAGAAGTCAGCTGACAGTCTTATGGGAACTCCTTTGCAGGTAACTGTCTCCTTTCCTTTTGTTGCTTTTAAGATTCTCTCCTTATCTTTCATCTTGGGTAATGTAATTATGATGTGGCTTGGTGTGCTCCTCCTTGGGTCCAATTTCTTTGAGACTCTCTGAGCTTCCTGGACTTCCTAGAAGTCTATTTCCTTTGCCAGATTTCTTGCTCTTCTTCTTCTCCTTCTGGCACCCCTATGATTTGGGTGTTGGAATATTTAAACTTGTCCTGGAGGTTTGTAAGCTTCTCTTCACTTTTTGAATTCTTATTTCTTCATTCTGTTCTGGTTGAATGTATATTTCTTCCTTCTGGTCCAAACTGCTGATTTGAGTCCTGGTTTCCTTCCCTTCACTGTAGGTTCCCTTTATTTCACTTTTCATAGCCTTCACTTTTTCCTGTATTTTGCAACCATACTCAACTATTTCTGTGAGCATCCTGATTACCAGTGTTTTGAACTGTGTATCTGATAGGTTTCCTATCTCTTCATAGCTTAGTTGTATTTTTCTGGAGCTTTGATCTGTTCTTTCATTTGGGCCATAATTTTTTGTCCCGGCATGTCTGTTACATAGTAAGGGCTGAAGTCTTAGGTATTTGCCAGGGTGAGGCATCCTACCTTGCTGCTGCCGCTGTGTTGTGGCACCTTAAGCGGGTGAGGGGTCAGAGAGGGAACAATGCTGCTTGCTCAGCTCTCTGCTGGCTTTAAGTCACCTTCTTCCTCTACCCATAAGCAAATTGGGCCTTTCTGGTGCTGATTCTCAGGTGGGTGGGTTTGTGTATGCTCTAGGACCCTGTGGGTCTCTCTGATGAACTTTCATGTGAGGCTGGGAGTTTCTGCCGCTGCTGCAACCCCCACAGATTTTTACAGCCAGAGGTTTTAAGGCTTTATTTCCCCATGCTGGAACTTTGGATTGTGGAGTCTGTCTCGTTCCCAAGATGTTCCTCCTGACTTATCCACACACAAAAGCGGGACCACCCAGGCACTCCAGGCACCACCTCCAGTCCTCCAGGCACCACCTCACCCACCCTGGTCCGTGTGACAAGTCCTCTCTGTCTGGCTGCCCTTCTCCACCACTCCTACCAGTCTGGATGAATGTTTCTTGTTTAATTCCTTGGTTGTCAGACTTCCATACAGTTCGATTTTCTGGCAGTTCTGGCTATTTTTTGTTTTTCAATTTGTTGTTGTCTTTCTTTTGGTTGGGAAAGGAGGCAAAGTGTATCTACCTATGCCTCCATCTTTGCCAGAAGTGAACACAAGATTTTTTATTTAAACCATGGAACCATTAAAACCATAAAACAATTTTTTAAATGAAATATTATATGGAATCAGTTTTCCATTGGATATACTAGGCAAAATACTGAAGAGATGATTTCTTTTTTTTTTTATTTTACTTATTTTTAGGCAGAGAGGGAGAGAAACACCAATGTGTGGTTGCCTCTCATGTGCCCCTAACTGGAGACCTGGCCAGCAATCCAGGCATGTGCCCTGACTGGGAATCAAATCAGTGACCCTTTGGTTCCCAGGCTAGCACTCAGTCCACTGAGCCACACCAGCCAGGGCTGAAGAGGTGATTTCTTATTCTCTGAAATGATTCAGAGTTCCTACGTATTTAAATCTAATCTAAAATGATAAGCCTCAACAAAGCTTACAATCGTCTTTAAAATTTGAAAGCTCACATTTAATTTGAGAGGATTCCATTTTACAGCTCTCAGCCGGTTCAGTAAAAAAACAATGTCAGACAGCAGTTATCTATCAGATTAACACAAAAGCTTACTAGCAATACTTATAATGAAATATGCAATGTGTTAATTTTGCTGCTGGGAGTAAGCACAGAAGCATAAAACCACAGTGCATGATTTAATTTCTTTTTTCATCAAATATACACAACAGACCCTTCAGACTAGGTACCAGGTTTCCTCAGACTAGAGACTTGCTTCTCTTTACTTACCCAGATGGGGTTCTCAGAGCCATAAGAAATCCATGCAGAGAGGTACAGAAAAATCAATTAAGATCAAATGAGGAATTGGGAGCATTTTCCGGCCAAGATGGAGGTATATACTCTTTGCTTCCTCGCACAACCAAAAGAAAGACAACAACCACTTTACAATCTGAAAACAGCCAGAACTCCCAGAAAATCAAACTGTATGGAAGTCTGACAACCAAGGAGTTAAAGAGGAAACATTCACCCAGACTGGTAAGAGAAACAGAGACAGGCAGCTGGAGCAGAGAGGACACACTGCAAGGAGACAAACCAGACCAGGCCGGGCTAGGTGTGTGCTGGCCATCCAGGTAGTCTCACATTCGTGTGCTGATAAACCAGGAAGAACAACTTGGAAGCAAGACAGACAGTGCAACCCAGGGTTCCAGTGCAGGAAACAACAGCCTCAAAACCT
The DNA here is from genome assembly GCA_004026765.1 of Micronycteris hirsuta. Classification (NCBI taxonomy): domain Eukaryota; kingdom Metazoa; phylum Chordata; class Mammalia; order Chiroptera; family Phyllostomidae; genus Micronycteris; species Micronycteris hirsuta. The sequence continues at coordinate 3,749 of PVJI01030493.1, read as the reverse complement.
CTGGCTGTAAAAACCTGTGGGGGCTCTGGCAGCTGGACAAACTCCCAGCCTCACAGGAGAGTTCACTGGAGAGACCCACTGGGTCCTAGAATGTACACAAACCCACCCACCTGGGAATCAGCACCAGAAAGGCCCAATTTGCTTATGGGTAGTGGGGGAAGTGATTAAAGCCAGCCAAGAGTTGAGCAAGCAGCATTGTTCCCTCTCCGACTCCTCCCCAACCTACAGCATCCCACCCTGGTGAATACCAAAGGCTCTTTGCTATGTAACAAGCATGCTGAGACAAAAAAAATATGGCCCAAATAAAAGAACAGATCAAAGCTCCAAAAAAAGAACTAAGTGACAAGGAGATAGCCAACCTACCAGATGAGGAGTTCAAAACACTGGTAATCAGGATGCTCACAGAAATGACTGAGAACAGATGCAAAACAGAGGAAGAAGTGGAGGCTATGCAAAGCAAAATAAAGAAAAATATACAGGGAACCGACCGTGAAGGGAAGGAAACTGGGACTCAAATCAACAATTTGGAATAGAAGGAAGAAATAAACATTCAACTGGAACAGAATGAAGAAAGAAGAATTCAAAAAAATATGGAGAGGCTTATGAACCTCCAGGACAACTTTAAACATTACAATATCTGAATCATAGGGGTGCCAGAAGGAGAAGAGGAAGAGCAAGAAATTGAAATCTTATTTGAAAAAATAATGAAGGATTTTTAGAGGGCCAAGATGGCGGCATAGGTGGATGCACTGTTCCTCCTCGCACAACCAAAAGAGGGGAAAAAAAGCAATTTAGAGGGCAAGGGCAGCCAGATCTGACAGAAAACTGAACAGAGTGGAAGACCGACAACCAAGGAGTTAAAGAAGACACGTTCACCAGACCAGTAGGCAGGGCGGAGCTGGGTGGAGGGCGCTTGGGGAGATGCGGTTTGTGGAGCGGTGTCGGTGGTGCTCCAGACGCCTGGAGCGGCCAGTGGCAGGTGTGCCTGGCCAAAGTTCAGCGGGCCCACTCTGCGAGACCGGGGCTGAGACTGGTGCACCAGGCGGTCCCTCATTAGCGTGCAGATAGCGCGTGGGAGGAAAAGCTGGGGAGCGAAACAAACCGAGAGGCCCACCAATGCAGGGAAATAAAGCCTCAAATCACCAATTGAAAACACCTGTGGGGGTTGAGGTGGCGGCAGGAGCAACTTCCAGCCTAACAGCAGAGTTCATTGGGGAGGCCCACGGGGACTTGGAACTGTGCAGGCCCGGCCGCTCTCTCGGGAGCCAGCAAGGAGGGAATCGGCTTGCTTGTGGGCAGCTGGGGAGGTGCGGAGAGCGGAGCAAGCGCCATTGTTCTCTCAGGCCCCGCCCCCACACACAGCCTCACAACACAGCGAAGTGGGATACCCCGCCCCCACAGAGAGTTTCACAACACACAACGTGGGTGACCCCACCCCCAAAGACAACATCACAACAGTGCGATGTGGGTTTCCCCACCCTGGTGAACACCTGAAGCTCCACCCCTTAAAGTAACAGGCGCACCGAGGGAAAAAATAAAGGCAGCAAGATGGGGGGAGCAGAGTCCACTCCCTCCTCCCCACAAGTGAAACACCCAGCTGATTTTCTGAGGAACTGAGCTAACACCCAACAGTATTCCAGCATATATGAAGATTGGTGACCAAGATTACAGGGGAAATTGAACAATCAGACGCCTGACACAGATAGGAGGACCAGGGTAGGAGGCCTGACCGGACACTTTTAAAGCCAGCCAGCAGAACTTTTTTTGTTTGTTTGTTTGTATTTTTCTTTGTTTGTTTTCCCCACCCTCTTTCCTGTCTGTCCATCTTTATTTTTTTTAATTCCTTCTTCCTTCCATTCATTTAGTATTCCTAGTCTTCTCCTCTTTTTATTTCTTATTTTTTTTTACTTTATTTTTTTTCTTTTCTTCTTCCTTCCCCTCTCTTCTTTATCTACAGGTGAGACATTAAAACCTGGAGTTGAAAAGAGAACAGAGCTAGACCCAGACAAGGGTCAGCCCTAAAAACAGAGACAGTGACAAAAAATCAACTTCGCTACTCCAGAGAATTTGACAGATCAATTTAAGAAACAGAGGCTAGCAAGAAGAGTCTCACAAACAATGGGAAGACAAAGAAACAATTCCCAAATGAAAGGAAAGGAGGAAGCCCCAGAAAGAATGATAAACGAAACAGAGGCAAGCCAACTATCAGATAGTGAGTTCAAAGCATTGGTTATCAGGAAGTTCAAGAAGCTTGATGAGCTCACAGAAAATTTCGAGAAACTACAGGGAAACTATAATGAACTCACTGCAAACTATGTCAACATGAAAAAGGAAATAGAAACTATCCACAAGGGCCAAGAAGAAATTAAGAATACAATATCTGAACTGAAGAATACAATAGAAGGAATCAAAAGCAGGCTCGATGAAGCAGAGGATCGGATCAGTGAGCTGGAAGACAAGGTAGAAAAAAAACACCCAAAAATAGCAGGAACAGGAAAAGAGACTCAGAAAGAATGAAGAGGTATTAAGGGAAATGCAGGACAACATGAAACATAATAATATTTGTATAATAGGGATACCAGAAGGAGAAGAAGAAGAGCAAGGGATAGAAAATGTGTTTGAAAAAATAATGATGGAAAATTTCCCTAATCTGAAGAGAGAGAGTCACACAAATCCAGGAAACACAGAGAGTCCCAATCAAAAGGAACCCAAACAGGCCCACTTCAAGACACATCATCATTAAAATGGCAAAATTCCAAGACAAAGAGAGAATCTTAAAGGCAGCGAGACAGAGACAGGAAGTAACATACAAGGGAGCCCCGATAAGGTTAGCAGCTGACTTCTCAACAGAAACACTCCAAGCCAGAAGAGAATGGCAAGAAATATTCCAAGTAATGAGAACCAGAGGCCTGCAACCAGGCTACTGTACTCAGCAAGGCTCTCAATCAAGATAGATGGCCAAATAAGGAGCTTCCCAGACAAAAGAAGTCTAAAAGAATACACCTCCACCAAACCAGTTCTGCAAGAGATGCTAAAGGGACTGCTTTAAGGAAAGGAAGGAAAAGAGAGAGAAAGGAACACAGATACAAAAAAAATGGCAATGAATAAGTAACTATCGATAATAACCTTAAATGTAAATGGATTAAATGCTCCAATTAAAAGACATAGAATAGCTGAATGGATAAGAAAGCATGATCCACACATATGCTGCCTACAAGAGACTCACCTCAAGACAAAAGACTTACACAGAATGAAAGTGAAGGGCTGGAAACAAGTTTTCCAAGCAAACAGACAAGAAAAAAGAGCTGGGGTAGCAATACTCACAGCAGACAAAATAGACTTCAAAAAAAGGGCCATAAAGAGAGATCCAGAAGGACACTTTATAATACTCAAGGGAAGAATCCACCAAGAAGACATAAACATTGTAAATACATACGCACCCAACACAGGAGCACCCAAATACATAAAGAAAATCTTGGAGGACTTCAAGAAGGACATTGATAGCAACACAATTATAGTAGGGGACTTCAACACCACACTGTCAAAAATGGACAGATCCTCCAAACAAAATATCAGCAAAGACATTGTGGCATTGAACAATGCCCTAGAAGAAATGGACTTAACTGATATATATAGGGCCTTTCACCCCAAAGAAGCTAAATATACATTCTTTTCAAATGCACATGGAACATTTTCAAAAATAGACCATATGATAGGACACAAAACAAGCCTCAACAAATTCAAGAAAA
>PVJI01030492.1:0-14127 GCA_004026765.1 Micronycteris hirsuta | reverse complement strand
TATTGGTTCCCTGTAAATCTTCCTCCATTATCCTTATCGTATTCTTCATCTGTTCAACTATTTGCGTCCACCTATTTTCCAGTTTTGTTAACAATTTGATTACAAGCATTTTAAATTGCGCATCTGATAGGTTGACTATGTTGTCATCCATTAGTTGTAATTTGTTCTGATCTTTCATTTTGGCCATTTTCATTCTTTTAATCTCGGTGCACTTGTCAGCTGGCAGGTGCCTGCAACCTGGGTCGCTTTTGGATGACGTTGCCTCTGGGGGCGGGGTCTGGGAGGAAGCAATGGCAGCCTCCGATCACCGTGGGCTTCCGTCACTCCTCCGCTCCCCAGTTCCCCACTGCCTTTTCTGCCAGACTCGGTTCTGCTGGCTTAGCCCTGGCCTCTCTCCGGCAGCGTCACTAGCTTGAGGGATTCACCCGTTGTTTGGGGCCACGCCCTGTTCAGGCACTGGCAGCGTGAGTTGTGGCGTGAGTCCCTCCATGAGCACTGCCTCTCACTGCGCTCCTCCGCTTGGTTCTGCCCCGCTTACTGGCTTGGATGTTCATCTTCTCCTACCTCCTGGGTGTCGGACTTCTCTTCAGTTCGATTCTGTCCGTTCTGGTTGTTTAATTTTTTGCTACTGTGTTCGTTGTTTAGACACTCTGGATGTGCGGGCAGCGAGTGCGACCACCTATGCTACCATCTTGGCGGAAGTACATTGTTCCATATAATTGTAAATAGTATACAGCATTCCTCCCTGATCTTAGCCCACTTCACTTTATTCCTGAACTGTATTATTATTGTGCTTAACTCTAGTCCCTCACACACTATGCCTACTTTCTATCCTTTACTCTCACTATATCTCATCATCTAACCTTGCACAAGTGCTCCTTTTTCTGGATTCAGCTCACAATTCTCCTCCCCTCTAACTAGAGTCTTATGTCTCTTTCACCTTTTATAAAAAGTGGCTAGTTGGGTGAAATATCATGGTTAACACTGTATTTATTGAAAGGATCTCCTATCTCTGCTCTACTTGTTGGTACTTTAAATTCCATAGAATACTCTCCCTCTGTCTTAATGCATATTGCTTACCCCTTGCCACTGATCATATACAAAAATAGGTGGGAGCTGCTAATATCACTATACCTGCTAGAGGAAAGAATCCACCAACAAAGGAACCACAGAAAGGTAAAAACCCAAGTACAACAAGAGAGCCCACACAAACAAAAGAAAGAGCAAACCTAGAGCATCCATCCAGTTCACCCTACAAAGACAGCTAGCAAAGCAAAACATCAGGAAGTGCAGAAACAAATGAAAAGAGTCACCTAAAATGGGGAGACAAAAAAGAACATGCAATCAAAAGAAATGGAAGACTGCCCAATAAAAGAGCTAAAAAAAATGGAGTTAAGGGTACTTCCGGCAAGATGGAGGTGTAGGTAGACACGCCACAACTCCTCACACAACCAAACAAGGAAAAACAGCAATTCAAATAAAAACAGCCAGATCTGACAGATAATCGAACTGAGAGGAAGCCCGGCAACCAAGGAATTAAAGAAGACACATTCATACAGTCTGGTAAGCAGGGCAGAGCATGGCAGAGAGTGTGCAGAGAACTGGGCAGAGAGCACACAGCGAACCGGGCAGGGAGCGTGCATCAAACAGGGCGGAGAGAGTGAGGCAAGAGGGCGGTTTGTGGAGTGGTACCGGCAACACTGCAGCTGCCTGGAGAGATCCGTGTGAGCATGCCTGAACTAAATGCGGCTGGCGACCGGCCCACCCGGACCCAGCGGGGCCAAGATTGGTGGACTGGGTGGGTCCTCATTCATGTGCAGACAAACTGGGAGAAAAAAGCAGGGAGTGGAACCCATCAGTGCGGCGAAATATAACCTCAAACCACGGATTGAAAACACCTGTGGGGGTTAAGGTGGTGGTGGGAGAAACTCCTGGCCTCACAAGAGAGTTCACTGCGGAGACCCACAGGGACTCGGAACTGTGTAGGCCCATCCACCAACCCCAGAGCCAGCACAGAAGAGCACAACTTGCTTGTGGGTAGCAGTTTGGGCACAGAAGACCTCGTTCTCTCAGGACCTGCCCCCACAGGCTGCATCACAACATAAGGACGTGAGTTTCCCTTGCCCAGGTGAACACCCAAGGCTCCACCTCCCTTAAAGCAACAGGTGCACTGAGGAAAAAAAATGGCCCAGATCAAGGTTCCAGAAAAAACACAACTAAGCGACCAAGAGATAGCCAACCTATCAGATGCACAGTTTAAAACACTGGTAATCAGGATGCTCACAGAATTCGAAGAAAAATTGTTGTAATTACTAGAACAAATGAGAAAGGATGAGAAGGAGACTGCGAAACAAATCAACAGAGTGGACCAGCAGAAAGAAAAAAAAAAAACCATCCACCAGAAAAGAATGAAGAAACAAGAATTCAAAAAACTGAGAAGTGGCTCAGGAACCTCCAGGATATCCTTAAACGTCCTAACATTCGTGTCTTAGGGGTGCCAGAAGGAGAAGAGGAAGACCAAGGTATTGAAAACCTATTTGAACAAATAATGATGGAGAACTTCCTCAAGCTTGGGAAGGAAATAGATTTTCAGGAAGTCCAGGAAGCTCAGAGAGTCCCAAAGAAGTTGGATCCAAAGAGGAATACACAAAGACACATCATAATTACATTACCCAAGATTAAAAATGAGGACAGACTCCTAGAAGCAGCAAGAGAAAAGGAGACAGTTACCTACAAAGGAATTCCCATAAGACTGTCAGCTGATTTCTCAAAAGAGACCTTGCAGGCAAGAAGGGGCTGGAGAGAAGTATTCCAAGTCATGAAAGGCAAGGGCCTACATTCACGAATACTCTATCCAGCAAAGCTATCATTTAGAATGGAAGGGCAGATAAAGTGCTTCTCAGATAAGGTCAAGTTCAAGGAATTCATCACCACCCAGACTTTATTGTATGAAATGTTAAAGGGATTTATATAAGGTATGGAGGGATATCAACAGGGGAATGGTAGGGGGAGAGAGCGGGAAAGGGGCAGAGAATAAGTAACATAAGTGGTAGGTAGAAAACAAACAGAGGTAGGTTAAGAATAGTATAGGAAATGTAGAAGCCAAAGAACTCATGTGTATGACCTATGGACAAAAACCAAAGAACTTATGTGTATGACCTATGAACAAAAACTGAAGGGCGAGGAATGGGGGGTATGGGGTGGATGTGAAGAAAGGGGGAAAAATGGGACAACTGTAATAGCATAATCAATATAATATATTAATAAAAAAGAAATGGAGTTAAGCAAACTATCTGATATAGAAGTCATAATAATGGTTATAAGAATGATCAAGGAACACAGAGACAATTACAAGAACTGAGTGACAACTACAACAGTATGAAAAAGGAAATAGAAACTGTAAACAAAAATCAGAAAGAAATGAACAATAAAATCTCAGAAATTAAAAACACACTAGAAGGAGTTACAAGAAGGCTGGATGAAGCAGAGGACTGAATTAGTGAGGTGGAAGACAAGATGGAAACACCCAGGTAGAGTAGCTGCATGAAAAAAGGCTAAAAAAATATGAAGATAGCTTAACAGAACTCCAAGATAACATGAAATGTAACAGCATTCAAATTATAGGAATACCACAAGGAGAATACAAGGAACAAGGCATAGAAACCCTGTTTGAAAAAATAAAAACAGAAAACTTTCTGAACCTGGAGAAGGAGAAACCATGCAAGTTTAGGGAGAACAGAGAGTCCTAATTAAGATAAATCCAAAGAGGCCAGCTCCAAGACATATAATAATTAAAATGCCAAGTACTAAAGACAAAGAGAAAATCTTCAAAGCAGCAAAGGAGAAGCAAAAAGTAACATATAAAGGGGCTCCAATAAGGTTAGCAGCTGATTTTTCAACAGAAACACTCCAGTCCAGTAGACAATGTCAGGAGATATACCAGGTAATGAAAAACAAAGGCCTGAAATCAAGATTACTCTACCAACTGAGGCTCTCAATTAAAGTGGAAGGTGAAATAAGAATTTTCCCAGACAAAAAAATAAAATAAAATAAAATAAAAGGCAGAAAGAATACATATCCACCAAACCAAACCTACAAGATTTACTAAAGGGGCTACAGTAAGAAGAGAAAAGAAAGGAGTGAAAGAGAGAGGAACACAGATGCAAAGAGAAGAAAATGAACAAATTCCTATAAATAATAACCTTAAATATTAACGGATTAACAGCTCCAGTCAAGAGACTTAAAGTAGCTAAATTTATAAGAAAACATGACACACACATATCCTGTGTACAAGAGACCCACCTCAGAAAAAAAGATCTACATAGACTGAAAGTGAAGGGCTTGAAACAAATTTTCCAAGCAAACACACAGGAAAAAAAGCCAGGGAAGTAATACTCATATCAGACAAAATAGACTTCAAAAAAAGGGCTACAAAGAGAGACCCAGAAGGACACTTCATAATACTCAAGGGAAGAATCCACCAAGAAGACATAAACATTGTAAATATATATGCACCCAACATAGGAGCACTCAAATACATAAAGAAAATTTTGGAGGACTTCAGGAAAGATATCGGCAGCAACAAAGTTATAGTAGGGGTTTTTAACACCCGATTGTCAACAATGGACAGATCTTCCAAACAGAATATCAACAAAGATACTGTGGCATTGAACAATGCCCTAGATCAAAATGGACTTAACAGATATATACAGAGCCTTTCACGCCAAAGAAACTAAATACACATTCTTTTCAAATGCACCTGGAGCATTTTCAATGTTAGTCCACATGATAGGACACAAAACAAGCCTCAACAAATTCAAGAAAATTTAAATCATATCAAGTATTGTCTCTGTCCGCAAGGGACTGAAATTACAAACCACCACAAGAAAAAAACTCCAAAACACTCAAAATTATGGAAATTGAATAGCATGCTATTAAACAATGAATGGGTCAAGAATAAGATTATGGACAAATCAAAAAGTTTCTGGAAAAAATGAAAATGAAATTACAACAACCCAAAACTTCTGGGACACAGCGAAGGCAGTCCTGAGCGGGAAGTTCATAGTGATATAAGTCTACCTAAAAAAGATAGAAATATTTCAAATAAACAACCTAATGTTACACTTAAAAGAACTGGAGGAACAACAAAAAAGACAGCCCTGAGCAAGTACAAGGAAGGAAACAACCAAGATCAGAGCAGAATTAAAAGACATAGAAAATAAAAGCACAATTCTAAGGATCAATGAATCCAGGAGCTGGTTCTTTGAAAAGATAAACATAATTGACAAGCCTTTAAGCAGGTTCATAAGAAAAAAAGAGAAAGGACCCAAACAAACACAATTAGAAAGGAAAGAGGAGCGATTACAACTGATGCCACAGAAATACAAAGGATTGTAAGAAACTGCTATGAAGAATTGTATACCAAGAAATTTGAAAACCTAGGTGAAATAAATTTCTAGAAAAATATAATCTCCCAAAACTGAATGAAGAAGAAGCAGAAAGCCTGAACTGACCAATAGCAGCAAACAAATTTGAAGCAGTAATCAAACAACTCCTGACACACTAAAGCCGTGAACCAAATGGTTTCACAGGAGAATTCTAAAAAGCATTTAAGGAAGACCTAACCCCTATCTTTCAAAGACTATTCCAAAAAATGCAAGAAAATGGAAGATTCCCAAGCTCTTTTTATGAGGCCAGCATCATCCTAATCCGAAAACCAGATAAAGACACAAGAAAGAAAGAAAACTTCAGGCCAATACCGCTGATGAACATAGACACTAAAATCGTCAACAAAGTATTGGCAAACCGCATTGAGCAACACATTAAAAAGATCATACACCATGACCAAGTGGGATTCATCCCAGGGATGCAAGGATGGTGTAATATTTGCAAATTAAAAAACATAATACATCATATAAGCAATAACTAAGATAATCATGTCAATCGATGCAGAAAAAACATTTGATAAGGTAAAGCACCCATTTATGATAAAAACACTTAGAAAAGTCAGAATAGGGGGAGCATTCCTCAACAGAATAAAGGCCATATATGAGTGACCTACAGACAACATCATACTCAATGGGCAAAAACTAAAATCTTCCCCACTAAGATCAGGAACAAGACAAGGTTGCCCACTATCACCACTTCTATTCAACATAGTACTGTAAGTTTTAGCCAAAGCAATCAGACCAGAGGAAATAAAAGGCATCCAAATTGGAAATGAGGAAAAAAATCTGTCATTGTTTAGAGATGACATGATAGTGTACATAGAAAATCCTACGGACTCCACTAAAAATGCTCAACCTAACAAATGAATTTGGCAAAACAGCAGTATACAAAGTCAATATCCAGAAATCAAAGGCATTTTTGTATACCAAAAATGAAACATCAGAAGCAGACTTCAGGTAAAAAATCCCATTTGATATATCAACAACAAAAATGATAATAAAATACCTAGGAATAAACCTCACCAAGGAGGTAAAAGACCTGTACTCAGAAAACTACATAACACTGAAGAAAGAAGTCATGGAAGACACAATCAAATGGAAACATATACCGTGCTCGTGGATTGGAAGAATCAACATCATCAAAATGTTCATACTACCCAAAGAAATTTATAGATTGAATGCAATCCCTATCAAAGTACCAATGACATATTTCATAGATATAGAACAAGCACTTCAAAAACTTATATGGAACCATAATGACCCCAAATATCTGCTGAAATTTTGAGAAAGAAGAGCAAAGTAGGAAGGATCACAATACCTGATATCAAACTGTATTACAAGGCCACTGCAATCAAAACAGCCTGGTATTGGCATAAAAATAGACCGGTAGGCCAATGGAACAGAATAGAGAGCCCAGAAATAAACCCAAGTCTCTAAGGACAATTAATTTTCGACAAAGGGAGTAGCAGAATAAAATGGAGTAAAAATAGCTTCTTCAACAAGTAGTGTTGGGAAATCTGGACAGCTACATGCAAAAAAATGAAACTCTAGTACCAACTTACACCATACACAAAAATAAATTCAAGGTGGATAAAAGACTTAAATATAGTTCGTGACACCATAAAAGTCTTAGAGGAAAACATAGGTAGGAAAATTTCAGATATCCCACGCAGCAGCATCTTCACTGATATGTCTCCTAGAGGAAGGAATATAAAGGAAAGAATGAACAAATGGGACCTCATCAAAATAAAACCCTTCTGCATAGCTAAAGAAAACAGTATTAAAATAAAAATAGAACCAACCGTATGTGAAAACATATTTGCCAATGATACCTCAGACAAGGGTTTGATCTCCAAAATATATAAAGAACTCATACAACTCTACTTCAAAAAGACAAAAAAAAATTAAAATTGGAAAAAGACTTAAATAGACACTTCTCCAAGGAGGACATACAGAGGTCCCAGAGACATATGAAAAGATGCTCAGCATCACTAGCCATCAGAGATGCAAATTAAAACTACAATGAGATACCACCTCACACTGGTCAGAATGGCCATCATAAACAAAGCAACAGCTATGTGTTGGAGAGGATGTGGAGAAAAGGGAACCCTAGTGCACTGTTGGTGTGAGTGCAGACTGGTGTAGCCACTGTGAAAAACAGTATGGAATTTCCTCAGAAAATTAAAAATGGAACTGCCCTTTGACCCAGCAATTCCACTATGAGATTAAACCCTAAGAGCCCCGAAACACCAATCCAAAAAGAACCTATGCATCCCAATGTTCATAACAGCACAATTTACAATAGCCAAGTGCTGGAAGCCACCCAAGTGCCCATCAGCAAATGAGTGGATCAAGAAACTGTTTTACATTTGCACAATGGAATTCTATGCAGCAGAGAGAAAGAAGGAGCTTATACCCTTTGCAACCGCATGGATGGAATTGAAGAGCATTATGCTAAGTGAAATAAGCCAGGCAGTGAGGGACAGATACCATATGATCTCACCTTTAAGTATAACATAAGCAACAAAAGAAAAAAAACTAGCAAAAATATAACTAGAGATATTGAAATTAAGAACAATCTAACAATAGCCAGAGGGGATGGGAGATGGGATTGTGGGGAGAAGGGTTTTCAGGAGCCACTATAGAGGACACATGGACAGAACCAAGGGGGAAGATGGAAGAAGGGGAGGGAGGTAGGTTTGGAGGGGGTGTGGGGAGGGGAGGGGAGAGGATCCAAACAACTGTAATTGAACAACAATAAAGTAATTTAAAAAAGAAAAAAACACAACATTAGAACAAAATTATTCCAAGATGTTTATTTGTTTTTGATGCTATTATAAAAAATGTTTTCTTTACTTCATTATTGGATTGTTCAGTGCTAATGTATATTTTGAGTGTGTCTTTCTTAGGATTATCTGCAAAATAGAGAAAATTTTAATTCTTTCTCTCCAATATGGATGCCTATGATTTATTTTTCTTGCTCAATTTCCCTAGATAGAACCATTAATATAATGTTTAATAGAAGTTACAAGAGCAGACACCCTTGTCTTGTTTTTTATCTTAAGTGGTGGGCTTTTGTATATGTCCTGTATCAGGATAAGAAATTTCCCTTCCGCCCTGGCTGGTGTAGCTCAGTGGATTGAGCACGGGCTGGGAACCAGAGGGTCCCGGTTCGGTTCCCGGTCAGGGCACATGCCTGGGTTGCGGGCCAGGTCCCCATGAGGGCCATGTGAGAGGCAACCATACATTGCTGTTTCTCTCCCTCTCTTTCTCCCTCCCTTCCCCTCTTTCTAAAAATAAATAAAACTAAAATCTTAAAAAAAAGAAATTTCCCTTCCATTTCTGCTTTGATGAGTGTTATGTTAATCGTGAAAGCATGCTTGATTTGTTTCAAGCACTTTAATGCATACATGATATCACATGGTCTTTGTTCTTTATTCTATTAATATGGTACATTACCTTAATTTGTTTCCAGGTATTAAACCAAACTTCCATTGTTGAAATAAATGCCACTTACTCATGGTACATAAACATTGTTTTACTTTATTAGATTTCTTTGCTAACATTTTGTAAGAATTCTTATGTCATGTTTATGAAGGACATTGGCCTGTAGGTTTGTTTTATTTTAATATTTTTATTTTCTCGTATTGGTATCAAGGTGTTATTTTCTTCATAGACTAAATTGGGAAGCATTGTATCCTCCTCAAAGAATTTGTGATCATATTGTTTCTTTATTAGATCCTGGGGGAGAAGATGGCTGGGATGTAGGTGGGAGAAGAGCCTACTTGCTCATGCACCCATCTTGAACACTTAGCTAATCTTCTGAAAAACAAAGTTAACAACGAAAAGAAGCTCAGCTGATATGAAGTTTGGAAACCAAAGTGTGAATAGGATGTTTCAAAATGGGTGTTAAGGAGGTTTTATAGTGCTATAGGGAATGTCCCCAAGCCTGGCACCAGAGACTGTGGCTGCCGTGGGGACATTGGAGGAGATCTGGGTCAGCAGTAGCACCCTACCAACTCCCTCCCCTCCTATTACAGGGAAGTACCAGACACCTGCCAGGAGAGACCTGGACTCATAAATTATCTGGGGGGTAAAAAAAAGCAGCAAGTTACACACAGACAGCAGGGTACCCAGGCTGGGTTGGTGGTCGCTGGCTGGGACAGTTCCAGAGAATTCTGGGGGTCCTGGTGACACCCAAAGCTGGGAAGAGAGGGGGTCCGTGACTGTCCATGACCCAGATAGGCTCTGTACTTGCCAGAGAGTTGGACTGTGTGGAAAGGTGGGCAGTGGTTTGAAGCTGCAGGGGAACCTAAAGAGATTATTTCAAAAGGAGAACTGAGGTGCGCCACACATGAACCTTGTGTATCCAGCAGCACAGCCAACAAAGACAAAGGAGTGTGGGTGTGATATGCTCTCACTCAGGGCATCTCATGGACTGATCAAAGGGAGGCAACAGGGGCTCAGAGCTGCAGTGGCACCCAAAGAGAATTTTTTCAAAAGAGGAACTGAGGCGAACCATGCAGGGACCTCACATGTGCAACATCCAGGCCAACAAAGAGAGAAGAGTGTGGGCATGCTTTGCTCCTACTCAGTGCACCTCATGGACTGATTAAATGGGTGCAAAGCAAGGTGGCTTATTGGCACCAGACGGACCCAAATGCATGGAGTGGAGAGTGCAGGCCGCACAGTGCTCTGAGGTTGTGGGATGGAAGCTGGGAACCTGTGATTATTGTAGCCCAGACTGAACCAACATCCACGCAGAATCACAGGAAACGAAAAACAGAACCCAGCCCATGTGAGCCTGTAGGTAACAGGAAGATCTGCAAAACCAACTAGGCAGGCTTAACAATCAGGAGTTTTTTTTTTTTTTTTTTTTTTTTTTTATTTTATTTTTTTTTTTTAAGAGTAAGACAGTAAGACCAGGAGCTGAGAGAAAACCAGAGACAGATCCAGAAAGAAGTCAGAAGGCAACCACCAACAGCTGAGACAAATTTCACTTTGCTCTTCATCAGACCTTGCATGTTTTTTATTACTACTTTCTTCTTTCCATTTATTTAGGTTCTTTTCTTTGTTTTTATTGTTTGTTTGTTTTTTATTCTCCCTTTCATATTGCTTTTTATTTTTTCTTCTCTCGCTTAACTCATATTCCAAATAACTCACAACTCTTGGTCTTTTACATTTTATTCTTTTTTGTCAGATTATATATTACTTATCATACTGTTGTTATTCCAAATCCCACACAACACCCTTCCTTGTTCTTAATCCATTCTGCCATTCTCCTGAGCTTTATTACTATTGTGGTTAACTTTATTCTCTCACATACTATGCCACATTTCTATCCCTTACTCTCACTATTTCTCCTCCACCTAACCTCGCATAAGCACTCTTCTTTCTTAAGTCAGCTCACATTCTTCTTCCCCTCTTATAAGTGTCTTATTTCTTTTCCACCTCTTATAAACTGTGGCTAAGTGGATCAAATACCATGGTTATTACTCTAATTCTCCAAAGAAACTCCTATTTGATCAATATTTGTTGGTATTTGAAAACCCATAAATACTCTTCCTTACTCCATTTTCTCTTCCCCTGGTCCCTGATCAATTGAGTGAGGATTTTTATTTCATTATTTTCTATATCCCTCCCCCCATCTCAACCTGGGCTTTACTACTTATTAATTTATGTTCCAAATCTTTCAAAATAATTTCTCTTTACAGTAGACATCTCATATTCACTTTTCCTTTTCAACAATATTCTTATTCCAGTTCCATCTTTATTAAACTTCATTGAACTGTCGTTGCTATTGACCGTGACATATTTTTTTTTCAATTTTGCTCCCGTTGGTTCAGTACCTTTTCAATTTTACTTCAAACCTCATAGTATACTTTTCTCTTTTATTACCCCATCGTTCCCATCACCCTTCTGTGTTTTACTTACATTTTAAATTTTGTTCTCTCCTATAGGGAACCTATCAACGTGGCATTGGTGAATGTAGCCCAGCCTCTGATTTGGAAAACTGGTGGGAGTGAGTCGGCACACAGGACCCAGGCCCATGGGTCAATTTTCCCATGGGGAATCAGGCCTGCATTGTACCTAGACTGCTACGAGGCTTGCTTTTTGCTAAAACTCACCCTGAATTGAGGCAGCAAGTGTTTACTACATATCTTTAAAGTAACTTCCTAAAATCTGTGCTAAACCTCCCAAGGGTGGAGTGTAACCAGTTAAACCACTTTTCCCCTTGCATTCACAAACATTTTTTTTTCCTCTGAAGTAATTAGCAACATCCTCTCCTTTGTTATCTGTAAAAAGCAATCACCTAAAGCGAATCTGTGCATAGTAAAGAGGACCATCTTCTATGTAATGTGCCCAGAAAAGCAATAAAAGCCTGTCCAGGCAGGGGTTGGGGCCCTCTCTCACTTAGACAGTGTCCATGCTGTCCCTTTTCTCCACAGGACTTCTGTAGTCCATGCAAATTTGTTCGTCGCAGCCACAACACATGGACCCCATTGGCCAGAGTCCACATCACTCTCCCTTCCTTCACCTTGATTCTATCCCAACTCTTATCAATTCCCCTCCCTCTTACCACACAGTAACATATTCCCCTGTTTTAGTCATGTCATATCATATGATTTCCACAATCTCTCTTCACCTTTATTAATCTTAGTTCAGTTGCAGTTGAGATTGCTGATGTGGTCAGGGGATTCTTTTTGCTGGTGTAGATTTGGTTGTCTTGTAATACTACTTTGTTAACCAACACCTGTACAACAGCATACAAGACAAGGTGGAAGCTGTTATTAACAGTAAAACCCCTGGAGGAAGAACCCACCAACAAAGAAGTGACCAACAGGTAAAGCACATGTACAACAAGAGAGCCCACACAAATGGAAGAAAGGGCAACCCTAGAGCATCCATACCAGGAAATCAAAGAGACTGCACCACTGAGTCCCACAGAACCCCTATCACAGTAGTTTATTCCATGAAGACAGCTGGCAAAAAGAGCATCTAGAATTAGAGAAACAAACAAAAAGATTCACACAAAATGGGGAGACAAAGAAAAAAAACAATTGAAAGGAATGGAAAAATCTGCAGTAAAAGAGTTAAATGAAATAGAGACAAGCTAATTATAAGACATAAAGTACAAAATAATAGATATAAGGATACTCAAGGAAGTCATAGACAACTATAAGGAATTGAGCAGGAACTAAAACAACATGAAAAAGGAAATAGAAACTAAACACAAGAACCAGGAAGAAATGAAGATTACAATACCTGAAATAAGATATACACTAGAGGAATTATACATATATACTAAAGGAATGAAGCAGAGGACTGAAAAGTGAGCTGCGAGACAAGGTAAAAATGAATACCCAGGTAGAGCAGCTGCACAAAAAAAGATTCAAAAATATGAAGGTAGCTTAAGAGAACTTCAGGACAACATGAAACATAACATTCGAATCATAAAAACACCAGAAGCAGAAGAAAAGGAGCAAAGGATAGAAAATATGTTTGAAAAATAATGAAAGAAAATTTCCCTAACCTGGAGAAGGAAAAAGCCATACAAGGTCAGGAAGCAGAGAGGAGGAGGACTTCCTAAGATGGCGGCATAGGTGAATGCACCGTACCGCCTCGCACAACCAAACAAGGGAAAAAAAAGAAATATACACAACCAAGCAAAGCCAGATCTGACAGAAAATCATATTGAGAGGAAGTCCAACAACCAAGGAATTAAAGAAGATACATTCATCCAGTTTGGTGAGCCAGAAGGTGCAGAGCGAAGGGAGAGCGCTCGGCGACCCCGCGGCGAGCAGGTGAGCAGACTGCAGGTCCGCGGTTGGAGGGGCGGTCCCCACGGGGCTGAAGCATACCCAGACGGGGACAGACTGAAGCTTGGTCTGCGCCCGGCTCATCCGGACCCAGCAGGGCCGAGAGTCCGGTGGACTCAGCAGGTCTGCATTTGTGTGCAGAGAGAACCTGAAAGAAAGCAAGGCACAAATCAACAGCGCAGATTGAGAGCAAGTGAGGGGGTGGAGTCCGCGACCGGAGGAACGCCTGGCCTCATAGGAAAGTTCGCTGGGGAGACCCTCGGGGGATTGGAGCTGTGCAGCTCGTCCAGCGACCCCAGAGCAACCCCCGAAGTGAGCACAGAGGGGCCCGAAGTGCTTGCAGGAGGCGGTGTGGGTGCGGAGAGCGGAGAAGGCGCCATTGTGCGCTCAGGTCCCGCCCCCAGAGGCTATGGTCCCAGCACAACTACCGGAAACTTCCCTGCACAGGGGATCCCCAAGACTCCGCCCCCCTTACAGTAACAGGTTCACCGAGGGGGAAAAAATGGCCCAAAGAAAGGGACAGATCAAAACCCCAGAGCTAACCGACCAAGAGATAGCTAACCTATCAGATGCACAATTCAAATCCCTTGTAATAAGGATGCTTTCAGAATTCGACGAAAAATTAACAAACTTGCTTGAACAAATGAGGAGAGATCTGCAAGGAACCAATAGAGATAAGGAAACTGGGACTCAAATCAACGGAGTGGACCAGCAGAAAGAAAAAAACATCCAACCAGAAAAGAATGAAGCAACAAGAATTCAAAAAATGGAGGAGGGGCTCAGAAACCTCCAGGACATCTGTAAACGTCCAAACATACGAATCATTGGACTGCCAGAAGGAGAAGAAGAAATCCAAGGAA
>PVJI01030491.1:0-14253 GCA_004026765.1 Micronycteris hirsuta | reverse complement strand
GGGGGAGGGTAAATGCGGACAACTGTAATTGAACAACAATAAAATAATTAAAAAAAAAAAAGCCTTGGAGTCATCTCGACCCTCTCTTTCTCGGACAATCTTCATCTGATCTGTCAGCAACTCTTGTTGGTTCAGCCTCCAGATATATTCAAACTACAACCAGCTCCAGCACTCTGCTGCAACTCTGATCTACACCATCGTCCTCTCTTTCCTGGATGACCAGGATGCCCAGCACCCTGGTCTCTCTGTTCCTGCCCTTTCCCCCACCTCAGTCTGTTTTTAACACATCAGCCAAAGTGATCCTCTTATAACCAAAGTCAGGTTATGTCTCTCCTCTGATGAAAACTCTCCAAAGGCTCCCCAAAGCCATGCACAGAGACCTGCAGGACCCCACCTCTTTCACACACACAGGTACTCACATGTACGCTATAACCCTCTGACTCATGGCAACTTTTCCTCACTCGCTCCATTCCACCACTCTGAACGTGCCGAGTTTACTCCTACCTCAGAGTCACTGCACTAGCTGTTCCTTCAGCCTGCCTGACACTCTTCCCTCAGATCTCTATGCGAATCTTTCTCTAAGATTTCATTAAACTGTCCCTTTCTCTATGAAGTCTACCCTGAAATCATAGCAACACTTCTCTCCCACCGCATCCCTGATCCCCCTTACCCTGCTTATTTCCCCATGGCACTTACACACTTTAATATACATTAGAATGTGTTATGTATACCACCTGCTATCTGTCTCCTCCCATGTGAAATGTAACTTCATGAGGAAAGGATTGGGCGGGGGGGTGATTCACTAAAGTACCAAGGGCCTAGAACAATACCTGGCACACTGCAGGTGCTCAATAAATACTTGTTGATCTAAACACTGCCTCCAGGTCATCCATTACCATGTTGGTGGTTATTTTTTGACCTTTTAAAATATCCTTGGATCATATAGCTAGATCATTGAGAATCTCATAAAAGCTTTGGACTCTCTCCCAGAAAAACATATATTCACAGAAATATGTATGTACATTAAAAAAAATTCTTCTACATAATTTCAGTGGGTCTCTGGACTTCCACATGACTGTCCATGAAGACCGAAACCCACAGGATACATAGACTTATTTAGGGGTCATTGATAGGCCATGCAGGACACCATGAATGGAGTAAGAGTTTCTACACTTCAAAGCGAGTCCAAAAAGCACCGGATGTCCCCTGTTACAGCAAGCACTGGAGTAGGGGCTTCCAGGAAGGGGGCTTTGTGGAAAGAGAGGCTCAGAACAAGACTGTGCTAGGACCAGAGCAGCGGGTGAGCAGGAACAAGTACTTATGCTTCCCTTCTTCCTTGCTACTATCCGGCTGACCATGCCTCCAGTCCCCACCAACCCTGCCCTCGATTATATTAAACTTTGATCAGGAAGCAGGAGCTGGCCTCCCACAGAATGGGGAAGGTCCAAAAATAGCTTTGGAGTCTACGGTGGTGGATAGAAGGAATGCTACCAAGTAGATATAGTTGCAAGAGCAAGAAAATTCCAGTGGCCTCTCATCTGGGACAATCATTCTCTGTTATTCATTCATTTATATATGAGTGTGACTACTGCAGAGACTCCCTAAACAAAGAGAAAAATAAAATGTTTAAGGGCTTTTTATTTGTCTTCAGGGGAAAAAACCTTCTATAAATATATATTCAAAATCATTCAAAACTATAAAATACAAAGAAATAGAAAATATTCATTAGAACACAAAAGATGTTTTAGAGAAAATGGTCTCAATTTGCTTTACAATAATATTTATAAATAGTAGACTATTAATTGAAAACTCATTGTACTAACAGAATGACCCTACCTGGAATATTCGGTCTTTGGTGTTCCATTTGCTTTCCTGCCAGAGAAAGAGAGCTCAGGTAAATAGTAGCAGGAGCAGAGAAGAGAGGGAGTGGAGGTGTCATTCCCGGAACTAGGAAACAACACAAAATTCAACATAAGCAGGCTCTCTTTCAAGATAGCTATTACTAGAGAGCAGAGCAGTGAGACTGAATAGAGTAACTGCTTTAAACGTCTGCTTAAAGGGCCAGTGCAAAGAGAAGAGGCCTGGAAAGTCCACAGACACGGTGAAAGCAGCATCTTTCAAGTGAGAAGGGGGTGCAGCTACAGCAAACACACAAAGCAGGGAGAAACGTTTATTGAGAAAAGTTTATTTCATCTGTTAGAATTTCAAAAACCCTGCAAATGTTGTGGTCAGGGTTCCTGGCTGAATGGCAACACTGTGAATTCTTCCCCAGACTAGATATGTAAAGTATCCCAACAGACTAAAGAAAAGTATTGTTTCACTGACTCTACAAGGAAGTGAAAGACACAGAGCCAGCCCTCTGCCCCCTGTTGGATGGGCCTATACTCGGCCTGCCCCTACCTGCAGCCCAAGAACAGCACTTGTTAGGAGCAGGAACACCCACCCTTGAGGAGCCCCCATGTGTGCATGTGCCCTTGCCGTCTACAATCTCACTGGGCCTCAAACAGCCTGTGATTTGGTGGCACAGTTGCTAAATAAGGTCACTGAGCCTGCAGTCTGACTTCTCAGACCATACACTTGAACTATCTTACTGCTGCCTCCAAAATAAATAGGTCAGAGAACTTCATTAATGCCCTAGGTCTACCATAGCTGCTTTAGAGCTCCAAACTTAGAGTGAAATGCAGGCAGACAGGACTCCATGTTGGCTCCAAGATGCTGCCCTGAGCAGATGTCCTGAGAAGCTTCAACTCGATGTCTCAAAACCCTCACCAAACACTCCAGCTCTCCAAAGCTAAGGAAGCAGCTAGAAGTTGAAAGTGTCTGTAAGAGCACGTTCTAAATGTCCTGGGAAGTTCAGGAGAATCCACTCAGAGCTATCTTAACCCCTCACTGCTCCCTACGTTCTCCTGGATCTGGAATCCTAGTCTGTAAAGCAACAGTTTCCAACCTTTTCATCTCATGACACACATAAAATAATTACTAAAATTCTGCAGCATGCCAAAAAATATACTTTTGCCAATCTGACAAAAAAATAGGTATAATTTTGATTCATTCATTCCTTGTGGCTATTGTATTAGCTGCTGTCATTTTTTTATTTGACAATCTAAGGCCAATGCCTCTGTCTAAATAGTCAGATATTGCATGTTTTAAAACTTATTGTGGCACACTGGTTATAAATCAGGTTAAACATGATCACTGCTGGCATTTGCTTTTCCTTTTCCAACATTTCTATTCATCCTTAATCATTCAGTCTCTACTTAAAACTCCTTCCACACATCTCCTCTGTTATTTTAAGCTGACCGCCTAACTCTTCCCTCTCTTGCTGCAGAGAATAAATCTGTCTTCATAGGAGAGTTCTTAAGATATTTGAACAGAGCTACTAGGCAACATCACCAGTTAATGTAGAATAAGACAAATATCCTTAATTAAATCCCACACTAAGCAAAACAGAGTTAGCAAACTAACATTAGATTTACAGCTTGCAATATCAATTATAAGTACATAGATAGAAACATATGATTGAGCACACTCTCTAAAGTTTTTTTCAAGTTTCATTATGGTACTTACTATCAGTCTTAGACTTAAATGAAGTTTACCAACATTTTGGGCTGCATTCCCAAATATCAGGTCTCAATGGTATACCTGAGGTTTTTGCGTCATGTCTTATAGGGAGAGTATTAGCCTTTGAAACAACCTAAACATTTTTGAGTACCAGTCAAAAGGCTATTTTAAATTGAAACCCACAAAATGAAACAAATTTGCCACCAAAATACAACCAAAAGATGTTAAAGAGTGATCAGCATGTGCCTAAGAAAAAACTAAAGGACAACAGAACAATATTATTATTTTTTTTGTGAGAATATGTTTTCTTTTTTTAATTATATTTTACTGATTATGCTATCACAGTTGTCCTGATTTTTCCCCTTTTGCCCACCACCATCCAGCACTCCCCACTCCCTCAGGCAATCCCACACCATTGTTTGCGTCCATGGGTCATATGTATAAGTTCTTTGGCTACTCCATTTCCTATACTGTACTTGACATCCCCATGGCTATTCTGTAACTACATATTTGTACTTCTTAATCCCCTCACCTCTTCACCCATCCCCCACAGCTCCCTCCCATCTGGCAACCATCAAAACACTATCCATATCCGTGATTCTGACTCTGTTCTTCTTGTTTGCTTAGTGTGCTTTTTAGATTCAATTGTTGATAGATATGTATGTATTGCCATTGTTCATAGTTTTGATCTTTTCTTGTTTTTTAAAGATTTTATTTATTTATTTTTAGACAGAAGGGAAGGGAGGGAAAAAGAGAGGGAAAGAAACATCAATGTGTGGTTGCCTCTCACGCGGCCCTTACTGGGGACCTGGCCAGCAACCCAGGCATGTGCCCTGACTGGGAATCGAACCGGCGACCCTTTGGTTCGCAGCCCACACTCATTCCACTGAGCTACACCAGCCAGGGCTGATCTTCTTTTTCTTAAATAAGTCCCTTTAACATTTCATAGAACAATGGTTTAGTAATGATGATCTCCTTTAGTTTTTTCTTGTCTGGGAAGCTCTTTATTTGCCCTTGGATTCTAAATGATAGTTTTGCTGAGTAGAGCAATCTTGGCTGTAGGTCCCTGCTTTTCATGACTTGGAATGTTTCTTGCCAATGTCTTCTACCCTGCAAAGTTTATTTTGAGAAATCATCTGACAGTCTTATGGGAACTCCTCTGTATGTAACTAGCTTCTTTTCTCTTTCTGCTTTTAAGATTCTCTCTTTATCTTTACCTTTGGCATTTTAATTATGATGTGTTTAGAAGTGAGCCTCTTTGCATCCATCTTGTTTGGGATTCTCTGTGCTTTCTGGACTTGCATGTCTATTTCCTTCACCAAATTAGGGAAGTTTTCTTTCATTGGTTTTTCAAATAGATTTCCAATTTCTTGTTCTTTGTCTTCTCCTTCTGGCACCCCTATGATGAGAATGTTGGAACACTTGCAGTTGTCCCAGAGGCAGTTTACACTATCATCATTTTGGGGGGATTCTTTTTTCTTCTTGTTGTTCTGATTGGTTGTTTTTTGCTTCCTTATGTTCCAAGTCATTGATTTGATTTTGGATTCATCCACTCTACTGTTGTTTCCCTGTAAATTGTTCTTTATTTCAATTAGTGTATCCTTCATTTCTGACTGGATCTTTTTTACGTTGTTGAGGTCCTCACTTAGCTCCGTGAGCATGCTTATATGCAGTGTTTTGAACTCTGCATCTGATGGATTGCTTATTTCCATTGTATTTAGTTCTTTTTCTGGAGTTTTGATCTGTTCTTTCATTTGGGCCATATTTCTTTGTCTCCTCATTTTTGCAGCCTCCCTGTTTTTCTTTCTATGTATTAGGCAGAGCTGCTTTAACTCTATGTCTTGGTAGCATGCCCAATGTAGTAGGTGTCCTATAAGGTCTAGTTGGACAGCCACTCCTTTCACCCAAGCTGGGTACTTGAAGCATACCCTTCATGTGGGCTCAGTACACCGTACTCTTGTGTTTGAGTCTTGGTTGCTCTTGGCAGATCAATGGGAAGGATTACCCAGGCCAGTTATCTTCAGGGATTGGCTGTGACCACTTACCACCAACCTCTGCCCTCCATGGAGGATGCGCAGGGGCAGGGTGGTGGTGCTCTGATGTGGTCTCTGCTATCCACTGGGTCCACAGGCTCTGGGGTTTCCTGGGTGGCACAGGCCAAGGTCAGCCCCTACCTGTGTTTTGCCTGGGGCCACCCTGTCTGAGCAATAAAGCAATCTTAGTTGGCTGCTACTTGTACTGGGCTTGGAAATTCCCAGTGGAAACCAAGCTATGATTCTAAGCTGGTGGCTGCTAGTGCCAGGCTTGGGGATCAGTGAGGCCTATTGTGGCTTGTTAGAAAGGATTTAGGAAGTTGTGCAGCATGAGTGAAGACCAGCCATTCATATGAAAAAGCTGCTTGAGAGGGCCCATAATTTGGATGGGGCAGAATCTCTGGGGATTCCCAAGGTGGTTCAAACAGTTAGCCAGGTTGATGGGGTCTCAGATATGGCACCAGCTTGCCAGCTCTGTGTGGAGAGGGTTTAGAAAAGGGCCAGTAGCCTCTGCTTGCATTGATGCAAGACCTTCAGTTCCTCCTTTTATGCCACTGGTGCTTTCTAAGCAGCTACTCCAGTGCTGGAGCTCAGAGGAAGTCAGTCTGAGTAGGTGAGTCTGTGTGTGGGTTCTTTTAAGAGGAACTGCTTAGCACTCCAGAGATTTCTTCCACCAACTCAATACCTGCTGGTTTTGGCAAGCAGAAGTTTTGGGGACTTACCTTCCTGGAACTGGAAGCCTGGACTAGGGGGTCTTGTGTAGGGCTGGGATTCCTTGCTCCCAAGATACCCCTCCTGTATTTTTATCCACAATATGTGGGTGAGGAACCAGCCCATTCTGTGTCTGCATCCCTACTAGTAGTTGGGATGGATGTGGTTTCTTTAATTTTATAGTTGTCAGATTTCAATTCCACTTAATTTATGATTGTTCTGAGTGATGGTTGTTCTATATTTTAGTTGTAATTTTGATGTAGTTGTGTGAAGAGGTGAGCCATGTCTGCCTATGCCACCATTTTGACCAGAAGTCCCAATATTACTAACTTTCAAACAAACTGTATGGCAAACCCTCAGGTTGATTTTCCTGAAAATATCTTACTCTCCCATTGCTGGGCACAAGCATTTACAAAGTTACTATGAAAATCTTCTATTCCTCAGAAATCCCAATGAAGTCATGGCAACAACAACATTCTCATAGCACTGCTCTGGTCATGAGGAATTTTCACATTTCATGCTTGGTGTTACCTACTACCTGCCAGGGAAGGTCAGATCAAAATTATAAGCCTTATTTATAGATGAAAATATTGGACTCTACAAAACTTTTTTTTTTTATTTAATTTTATTTTATTTATTTATTTTTAGAGAGAGGGGAAGGGAGGGAGACAGAGAGGGAGAAAGGACAATGTATGGTTGCCTCTCACATGGCCCCCACTGGGGACTTGGCCCGCAACCCAGGCATGTGCCCCGACTGGGAATCGAACCGGGACCCTCTGGTTCCCAGCCCGCGCTCAATCCACTGAGCTACACCAGCCAGGCAGACTCTACAAAACTTTTTAAAAGCTAAATGAATTCACAAGTTTACCTGTCTAATAAAAGAAAGAGCTAGGATTAGAACCCATGCTTCAGATTCCAAATCCAGAGCCCTCTGCCCTGTACTGTTTGTTGGGACCTACTCTGGGCCCTTGTGCAAGGAGGGTACCTGGGCCAGTTCTGGGTAAACAAATGTAGTCCCTCCATATTAAAGCCCTCAAAAGCAGCACAGGTTGGGGCAGAGAGTGAGGGGGATAGCGTGGAGGAGGTGGTGGAGGTGGGTGATTATGGCCAACTTCTGTAAAATTTATCCTGACATGATTATATTTGAGCATTCTTAATTGTATCCACAATTACAGAGTCACAGGCAATACAAATGTCCTTATTTGCTATTCTTAGTTGTACTTTTACCTTTTTAGTTTTATTCCTGGGGCCAATCTTAGGCTTAATCATTATTCAAGAAATGTAAGCAAGTTGGTGAAAGGGGAGAAAGTCTTAAGAGCCTGCTAGCAGGGTCCAACCTCAGATTCAACATTTGTCTCAGATAATCCTTAAGTAGATAAGAAAATATTAAGAACACATAATGTGCCAGAAATCCTTAATACTTTCATGAAATTGTCCATTAATAATTTATTTTCTGAGTTTTCTATGCAGAAAACATGTCAGCACAGAATGTATGAGACCATTATACTACCATAAGTGGATAAAAACAAAAATATGTATTTGTATTTACTTGTGTATACATAAAGAAACTTGGGAAAGGTGCATAAGAAACTAACAGTCCTAGTTTCCTCACTGGAACTAGAAAGTGGAGACTGAGCAGATAAAAACTCAGGGTACACATAGACTCCATGGCATGTTTTTACATATTTTGATTTTGAAAAGTGTGTATACATTTAAATATATCTTTTAGAAAATCAACTGAGTTATTTTAAAAGTTATATTTATGATATCTTGAAATTGTGAACTACATAAAATTCCACATAAACTTAGGAATTACAGATTTTATTAAGCTAACTATATATAAGTAACTTGTAAATTAGCTAAGTCCTCACTAAGAAATCCTAGAACACATGAATTTTATTAATTTCTTTTGATAAATCCTTATCAAATCATGTTTTATACTTCCAATAATACTAAATTTTTGTAAATCATTAAAGTTGCCTCAGGATTGATAATCATAGATCTTGAATTTCCTAAGAAGGATCATTCCAATTTCTTACTATTTTAATAAAAAAACATTTATTTAAAACAATAAAGATATACCTTAGTAATACTTTTTATAAAAATGTATACAAAAACAGGAAAAATATTTTCAGGATATATGTCTTATATTCAGTTCTAAAAAAATGCAGTCATTTTGATCATAGGTTCCTTTAGCCATTCTTTTGAATTATGTCAAATGATTCTCAATCAGCTCTATTTCTTCCATTTAAAATCTAACAATACCTGGCTGGTGTAGCTCAGTGGATTGAGTGCGGGCTGGGAACCAAAGGGTCCCGGTTCGATTCCCAGTCAGAGCACATGCCTGGGTTGCAGGCCAGGTCCCCAGTGAGGGCTACGTGAGAGGCAACCATACATTGATGTTTCTCTCCCTCTCTGTCTCCCTCCCTTCCTCTCTCTCTAAAAATAAATAAATAAAATCTTTAAAAAAATAAAAAAAAATAAAAATAAAATCTAACAATAGCCAGAGGGGAGAGGGGAGGGAACAATGGGGAGAAGGGTTTTCAGGAACCACTATAGAGGACACATGGACAGAACCAAGGGGAAGGAGAGAGGCAGGGAAGGGAGGTGGGATTGGAGGGGGAGGGTAGGAAAGAGTATGCAGACAACTGTAATTGAACAACAATAAAGTAAAAAAAAAAAATGAGGAAACGCAAATTAGTATCCTATTCTCACAAATCAAACTTCATTTCAGACATATTAGTTGTATACTGGATTAACAGGATAAAGTTCAGCATTACGCACCATAGTAACACATAAATTAAAAAAAGTGAACAAGGGCCAGTCACTCTATACCAAAAACTGAAGTCTAATCCTTCCATTGATGTGAAGTCATTGCATTTTAAGTAGTTAAGTAAAATTATTAATTACATATTTAGAAAGATCACTTGGGTTGCAGAGTGGATAACGGAATGGGGATGGGCAATCTGGGCAACAATTATCATATTTTGCCATGTATAATGTGCATTTTTTGCCCAAATTTTTGAGGGAAAAATAAGGATATGTATTATACATGGGTAGTACTAATTCCATATCTATATAAATGCTTTTAATTCTTTTATTTGTGCCTATGCATTAATAGTGTAACTCTAGAAAGCAATAAGGATATCCACATGCAAAATGGATATGATAACTAGTTTTGTTTCTAAATATAAGTAAATAAATAATTGAATTTAAAAATTAAAATGAAAGATTTTTTTCCCTGAAAGTTTGGGCTAAAAACACGGGTGGGCAGTATACACGGGAGTGCATTATACACAGTGAAATACAGTAGGTAGTTCAGATGAGAACGTGAATTACTGAAAGGTCATGAGAATGACAAGGAGACAATAAATGTGAGAGATTATCAGGAGGCAGGACTAGCAAGAATCAGTGACCAGTGCAGACATGGATAGTACCCTGACCGCCCAACTTCTGATGTGAGTAATGAAGTGGATGATGCTGGTAAGAAGGAACGAAGGAGGAGGAGCAGACTCGGGGGCAGAGGAGGCGGAGAAATGTATGTTTGGCTGTGTTAATGTCAATTTTGAGATAGTTGTTCCAATTTAAATGACTGGTAAATAGTTGGATAATGCAACTAAAGAGAGAATCATGGACTGAGGATATTCACCAGATATTGGCAAAAAGGAAATAAACAAAACTGGGTTCTCTCTGACATGAGCGACGTGGAAAGTAGTATGACAATAACATAGCTGCCTAGAAATCAGTTGTGTACACACTTTTGGTTGATACAAAGGTTGATAATGCCAAAAGTATTTTTAAAATCCATTTAAGTGACACACCAGTAAACTTCTGAACAATTCAAAGGAAGGATGAAAGCACTTTCATAACTAAAATACTACTTAATAAAATTAAAACATCTACTATGAGCAAGAGGTTCACTAATGCATTTTCAAAATGCAATCTGTGGAATGTTCTTTCACTGCTGGAAACATATATGTTTATCTCAAAGATATTTTTACAACTTAGAAAAATTGTTGCATATAATTTTACTCTAAAAAAGGGATTTCAATGATATAATTCTTTCCCGGTCTCTCCAGAGAAGATAGGCATAGCAGATACTCCAAGCAAATGACACCATCTTATTTCTTCCTGGCAGGGGAATGGGGCCCCAGTGCATGTATCTTCTTCAACCCTGAAGGCCTGGATAGGAAATAAACTCAATGACTTATTTTGCACCTTTAACTTAAGATTTAAGCCAAAAGTGGCATAAGCTACCAGCATCATGCCTGTTCTAGGGTCCCATTTTGGTATTGGCCTTCAGTATCTTATCACTCAGCCTAAGACCTCAAAGGACAAAGAAAATATCTTCACTCTGTCTCTCCACCCAACCCAGAAACAGAGAAAATTGAGATTAAGGAATGGAATAGCTGTGGCTACTCTCTGCCTTTGAAGCTCTGCTGCCCTACTGAACCTGTTGAGCTACAAGGCGCTGTGACTGAATTTTGCATATTGGAGTTTCAGCAAAGGGAGGCAGCCTAAATCCACAGGTACCTCCTGTGGGTTTTGGACTCCTTGCCTCCCTGACACAGATCACAGGTACATGACACAGATCACAGATCACAGGTGCATGCCTCCCTGACACAGATCACAAGTACATGCTTCTGAAAAGCAGCTATTAGCTGGTCATTAGGACCTTGTCAAAACTGAACTTCTGACTCATGAAGATCTTGTGACTCTCTGGCCTGATATTCTCTTTCTGAGGTCCAATCAACTCAGACTTCATGCCTATCATGGTGCAAAAAGTCAAACAAGCCTAACATGCCAAATGGAAGCGGCACATTCAAGCCTATTGCTGGCCTACTGCTGCATCTCACCTAACCATGAAAGGGTGCTAGCTATCTCTCTGGGAGAAACTTCATCCGTACTCTGTCACCTGGAGCAACAATTGTAAACAACAGTTTTTTTCCAGGGGTCATCTGTCCCCAGCATTGTACTTCTTATATGAAAGCCAAACAGTAATTTGCCTCTCACACAGAGACTTGTACCTAAAGATGCAAGAGAATTTCAAATATTTAAAGAAATGTCAACAATAGATCTTGTAGCCCTCAGATGACTAAAGATACCACTCCAAAATGAGACTTCCCTTGGTTTCTCTAAGAAGCTTCCAAAGGGATAACTAACTCACCCTACAAGTAGTTTTTCCTATAATGGGAGTCATCCAGTTAGAAATCCGTTCCTGACTTTAGCTGAAATAATCAATGACATCATCTTGGCTCTGTATTCAGATCAGCTTCAACTCACTGGCCAAGGTTGTTTGGAATGATAAAATTGTCCTAGACTTCCTCCTTGTGGGCCTGTGTGGAGTCTGTGCATTCACTAATACAACCTTCTATATCTGATTAAGGTTAAGTAAAAAGGGCAATATAAAAACTTAAGAAGAAAGTCAACTGGCTTTATAAGATAAGCCTTGATAGTTTATGGCAGTGATTTTCAACCGGTGTGCCACAAGAATTTTTAAAACATTTAATATCTGACTATTTAGTCAGGGGCACTGACTTCTTTCCCATTAGATTGTCAACTTAAAAAATGACAGCCCTAACTGCTGTGGTTCAGTTGGTTGGGCATCATTCCGCAAAGCGAGGGGTCACCAGTTTGATATGGTACATGCCTGGGTTGCTGGTTGGGTCCCCGGTCAGGGTACCTACGAGAGGCAACTGATCGATGTTTCTCTCTCACATCAATGTTTCTCTTCCCTTTCTCTCTCCCTCCCTTCCTCTTTATCTAAAAATAAATAAATAAAATCTTTAAAAAACTATGACAACAGCAAACACAACAATATCCATCTGGTGTGATTGCCCTGTCTTGAACCATAAACATATAGGTCATATAATAGAGTTGCATCTTATTGGTCACATTGCATAGGTTGAGCCTGACTGGTAATTCTTGGTACTAGAAATCCTTATACTCATATACAAGTACAGGTGCATGATTTTTAAAAAGTCACTTTGGAGCAAAAAGTTAAGTAATTACTATGATTTTCTTGTAAATAAATTAAAATTATACCTATTTTTGTCAGATCAGCAAAAAATATTTTTTGTGTGTGCTGCAGAATTTTAGTAATTAGTTGATGTGTGCCATGAGATGAAAAAGATTGAAAATCAGTGGTTTATGGGATTGTTTCTGATTGTATTATTTGTTCTTATGAATATAATTACTTGTGGATTTTGTTTTGGACTATATTTTCAAGGATGTTTGTGTAATGAACAGCTTAGGAAGACAGAGATGGTGTGTCCCTCCATAGTAAAGATTAGATTTGTTTATTGCCTGGTATTATGAAAATAATGTCTCCTTTTGGAGCAAAAGACAGATTTTTTTCTTTGGTGGCACATTATAAACTTAGGATTCTTTATTGTAATACAACCCACATCTGCAAATGTCACCTGCCTACTTGTCATATCACCCTGTAGGAACTGCAGCTTGGGGAACTGGCACAAGAAAATGATGATACTCTGGCTATTGCTACTTCTTTAAGTAATAAACCATCTTTTTCCTTTGACCCAAGAGTCATATGTCTTCTACCAAAATTTATGAAAAAGATAGATAAAAAGCTGAGAAACCTAACCAAAACAGCAACTAAGTGGAAGGGAAGGGAAGAGGGAGTAGAGGTTTCTGTAGTCTCAAAGAGCCGGGGAGACAAAAATCAGAGCTCAGAGCTACAAAGGCAATCAGAACCTAAAGGAATCAGATCCCAGAGAGAGACGAAGCTTAAAGAAGTGAGCACAATAGTTTAAGCCATTTTTCTTCCCAAGATATTCACCAGTTCATAAGTGGCACAAGTAAAGAGGCAGAAAAGCAGAAAAAATATATAGTTTCAAAGAGGCTGAAAAGCTAAGAAGAGTTTTCAGTAGTCTCACAAGGCTGGGGAAATCAAAACTTGAGTTCATGGTTTGCCTTGGGAAAAGGACCTTGCTAAAGATCCCAGACTTTCAGCTGGAACTCCTATAGAGTTCCGCCCTAGGAATGAGGATGAAGTGTAGATGACTTGATCTTACAAAGGCTGTAATTCAAACCTTAATCATACCAGTAACATATTGATATTAGTATAGTTAAAGTGATCTGCTCCTACTCTAAATGTCTGCCAGAAACTTAAAGAAAAAACAAAACAAGAAACCACAAAACTCCTCTGGAAATTGTCCAGAGACTCTGTAATTTTTAATACCAAGAGTAAGGATCATAATTTTTCAACATACAATATAAATAGACCCACAGATAAATCAGATATTAAAGTCATCAGACACAGACTTTAAAATAATTGTGTTTAGGAAAATAAAAGCTAAGGTGAAAATTTTACCAGAGAACTGGCATTTATGTCAAATAATCAAATGTAATTTATAAAACTGAAAAATAAAAAAACCAAAATTAGTAATGCCATGAATGAGACAACAGAAGATTAGATATAGCTAAAGAGATGATTTGTGATCTGGAAAATAAGTTAGTGAAAATATCAAAGCTGAAAAAAATAGAAAATACAGAAAGGGGTTTGAGATACACACAGGATGTAGTCAAAAGATCTGGTACATCTGTAACTGGAGCACCAGGAGGCAAAAAAGAAAATGGGGCAGAAGTAATATTTCAAAGATTATGATTCAGAATTTTCTCAAACTGAAAAAAGGTGTTAACTAGGATGTCCAAGTAAGATAAATACAAAGAACAACATACCTGGGACATCATTGTGAACTTCTATAAATAAAAAGCAAAGAGAAAATGTTAATGTCACACAGCAATAAAAGACACATTATCTTCAAAGAGTCAACAGTAAAATTAACAACTGTCTTTCCCGGAGAAATAATGGAATTCAAAAGACATCGGAATGACCACTGCATTTTTGTACCCTTCAAAATTTACATGTTAAAATCCTGATCCCCACTGGGCCTAAATTTGGAGAAAAGGCCTCTTAGGAGAAAAT
>PVJI01030490.1:0-14029 GCA_004026765.1 Micronycteris hirsuta | reverse complement strand
AAAAATGGACCTTCTAAAAATTCATGTAAACGAAACTGTTTCAGTTTAATCTGTTGTTGCAAAAATAGGTAAATAGGGTTGCCAAATTTAGAAGGAATGCTTGAAAAGATCTGATTGAAAATATAAGTTACAGCAAGTGGGGAAAGAAGGGGAAGGCTCTAGTCAAGGAACAGGTGTAAGTGACCTACGGACATGGACATCCGGGTAGGGACCGACTGCGGGGGCAAGGGGTGGGGCGGGGCAAGTGTAAGAGAACAACAATAATACAATAAGTAAAATTTTAAAAATAAAATATAATAAAATTTTAAAAATAAAATAAATACAATAAATAAAATTTTAAAAATAAAATAAAATACCAAATTAACCATGTTATTTACCAAAATAATCCTCTGTATCATCTCAATGATTTATGAATACAAAGTGGAATGTTAGATATTTAGACTTGGTTTTAAAAGTGTAAATATACTTCTAAAATATAAAAAATAAAATCAAATATAGGTTACATAATAAACCTGTATTGGGGACATCTTGGAGGCACCTAAAAGACATAAGTTCACTGAAATAAGAGAAACCCAAGTAACACATAATGTGCATTAAGATGTCACAGAAAAAACAGAGTGATTTCAAATATAAGAAAGTCACCTGGGCAGCTGCTCTAAAGCACAGAGCTTGGTTTACCATCACTTTGCTTCCACTTCACAACTGTGGGCCCGCCACTCGTGGAGGGACAGGGCCGGGAGGGGCTCTGCCTGCACTTAAGGGTGCAAAGAGCCCGCCAGCCTCAGGCGGAGGCCTCCAGTGAGCGGAGGACTAGACACGCTGCAAGGACATGCTGAACTCTGCGTGCACCAGGACAGGGCAGGCAGCACCGTACGCACCTGGGGGTGCGGAACTATTTCTGAATCCTCGTCCAGCTGGAAAGCCACACCTGGTTTTGTCCCTAGTTTCTCTGATCGCTTTTCTTGCAGCTCTTTCTCAGCTCGTCGTCTCTGCCTGTGAAAAACACCGGGCAAAGTGTCAAATAAATTTTAGAAACATACATTTTTCGTTTGTATCATGCTGTATAGAGAGACTGTTATGAAAGTGTTGTCAATAAATTATTTTCAATGGCATGTAATTAAATTAGCAAGATACTCTGCCACAATATAAGCAAATAGAGTAGAAGTCAGGGACACATGACAGCTATTTCTAGCTGAACTGACTTTTCTGTATAAATCACTGGAATCTCAGGTCAGAATTACACCCTGCAGATGATTTTCAAACTCCTTTTCCTGCAGACTCTAAGCTGGCCCCAGGGGTCCTATCAGATGCCTCCATTCACCTATCAGAGGAAATTAAGCACACTTAGTCTCTCCTCAGTGAAATCCCAGCAAGGCGTGGGGGTGGGGAAGAGGGCCTAAAAAGTTAGAAGACTTTACTTTGAAGAGGGAATACCTGGAAGGGTAGAGGGAAGGAACCATTTCCTGAACGAGAGCACTGACAACAGAGTGTGGGGTCTGATAAATGTGAACATTTTGTTTTCTAGACTCAGAAACAACCTACTAGTCATTACACATGGGGAACACCCACTATGAGTAAAAGACTGAACGCTCCTCCCAGTAAGTCCCGGCCTCCTTTTCACACGCACACTTCCTAATGTCCTGAGACAGTTCCCGCACTTCCTCTCCTGCCTCCTGGATGAGAGTCGGGGACAGGGAAGGTGAGTGACAATGAGCATCCGTTCCGTGTATTGCCGAGGACACGGACTATTGCAGGAGAGAGCAAACATTTGTCCTGTTACTGGGAACTGTGAGAGAATCCCCCAGCCCGTGAATGCCAGGAAAGAAGTTAATAAAATGGGAAAAATAATAATGTTTGTCTCTCACAACACAGGAATTTTCCTCATCACAAGATGTGTTCAAATGCGAGACTCCCAACAAGTCTGCAATTGTGTTTGCGTAGGAAGCTGAGCCAGTTAACGTCCATCCTTACATCTGTATTATTGTAACTAAAAACCCTGCAGGTATGTGATAGTCTCAAATCAAATGTCACTTGAAACTTGCCTTTTTTTGCCGTCCTTCCCTTGCCTCGCTTCAGAAGTTTCCACTGCGCCCTCGACAAGCGGAAGGTGTCCAGCACCGCCTGGCTCAGGTACACCACGTGCTGGTTTGGGCCGGCTTTGTCTAAACTCAGCGAGGTTTTCCACTGGAGGAAGTTGTGGGGTTTTGTACTATAAGAAAGAAAACAGCATATTAATTTAAAACTACACACCTCAATTATGCAATAAGTTAAAAAACAGAGAAAAATATTTGTTTAAATTAAACTAAGATGTGCAAGAGATGGAACATGTCCAAGAAAACAAGTTGATTAGACTGGGAAGATGAATAACCTGATCTTAAAGAATAAACGATTTTAGAGTGCTGGAAATTTCAACGAGCTTGTTCTATTGCAAATATGAAGCTGGAAATCCTCGTCTTCTTAATTTCTTTTCCATGTTAAAGATCTTCCTTTTTACAAGTGAGACCGCGTGTCTTGTATCGGCAGTAACACTCCGGGCAGCGGGCAGAGATGTGGGTGGGGCACGTGCTGCGGGTGGGGACTCGGGGATTCATGGTCTCATTCCAACAACATTTCTGAAAATTCCTGTCGAAATCTCTGTTTTTCTATTCCCTTAATCCTTTCTTTTCTGTTCATAATATGTTCAGAAGAAAAGAAGGCATGGGAACTACTTTTTCTAAGAAATGGCCATTTCTTTTCCCAGGACCGTCTTCAAATCTTAGAAGTGCACCAGGGAATAAATTCCTCAATGACCTTCCTACAATGTACTGACAACTTACAAAATTAGAACCCAAACAATCTGAATTTCATAAATCGAAGGTTTTGGTGGGCTTATCAAGAGTTAATCTCTGTGTTTTAAACTTTAAAAAGATATCATTTTTTATATGTGCAACACAGACCTGGGTCTATTTAACAATGTTAACCTCTAACAGGTTTGAGGGCAATCATACCACAATTGCTAAGAACCTCAAACAATGCTTTCCGTCCTCTACACAAACACACAAAGAAACACCCTGGTCATTTATTTCACCACTTATTTCTTCTGTGAGTAGAAGATATATGTGTGAAAGAGCTCAGCAAATTCTGGTGTTGATGTACAAGATCTAAAACCTTTAAAATACCCAATTATTATTTTAAACTGCATTTTTAAGTGTCACCAATCACAGCAGCATTATTTTTACAGAAGAAACATGTAGCAGTGTTGCCCTGGACGTGCGGCGTGCACAGGACTGCGCCCGGCACCTCCCCGCAGAAGCGATTACCGTGTCCTCCTGCGGGAGGCGGGAGGGAAGCAACGGCAGTCCCGGGCGCTTGCTGACTTCTGCTGCGGCTCCGAGAGGTACTGAGGGGACTGGGACTGGTGTCCTTGAGACGGAGGGAAATATATAAGGACGTGTAAGTTGCAGGTGCAATAATGGGAATCCATAGGAAGTCTGAGCAGATGTCTCAAGGGGCCCTTGCTTCACATCGAATGCTCTTTCAGGTTTTACAAATATTGAGGAGTCCTGTTGAGGTGTCAAGTGTTCCTGCCCAACGTGCTGACCCAAGGTCACATGCTTAGGGGTTTCTGTAACGACAGTTTCTGCCCTTCTCTTCTGCTCAGCTGCCTTTTGCATGGCTTCCGCATTATGCTGGCTCAGACCCCGATGGGGCGCCGCAGGAGTGTGCGCTGCTCCCTGCGGCAGAGGAGGCTGGGAGGGAGCGGACAGCCCCCAGGCCTCTCTTGGCTGTGGCGGAGGCCTGCAGGGAGCTCTTCCTGCGGGCAGGAGAAGGGGCTTGAATTTGTGTTTAGGCTGAAACTGAAGCAAAGGAAAACCACCATCTGGTCTGAGAGCGTTGGCTGCGGGGGGAAATCTACGCGTGTTCGGAATGGCAGATGTGAGCAAAAGCTGGAGGTGGGCACTTGCAGCAGGGGCTGGGGGAAAGGGAGTCGTGGGGATGCTTTCAGATGCCGCAGGCAGTCTGCTGCTCTGGGGTTGGCCTTCCAAGGGACTAGGAATACTCCCACATGGAACATTCTGGAAGAAAATAAAAGCTATTATGTATTACAAACCCCTTATTTTGTAAATGATATTCAATATGTCTTGGAGGAGCTTGGGATGTAATAACTGCCAAAAATGTTGTTGACTCAAATAACAAAAAACCACCACCAAACTACTAGGACACCTTAGTGGCATTTGGAATGTGTTACCTGTGACTCTGCGTTGCTACTTAGGTCAGACTTCACGTTTCCTTTCTGACAGGGTGGGCTCTTCCTGCCAGACTCTCCTGTGTGCTCTCCCACAGACGGCGGTTTAGTGAACTGCCTCTCCTTCAGATTCCCACTGGTGTCTTCTGCATTGCCACTCCCTCCTGTCGGGTGTGACACCTGGCTTCCCACCAACGGCACAGACTGAGACTGCTGTACACATCGATGTCCGTCTGGGAGGTTAGCCAAGGATGACCCGACTATTTGCATTAGACTCAGGAAGTTGATCTGTTGCAGCTACAATAAAATAAAAATTAAAGAAACATCTGAAGCTCTAATGAAAAAAAAAAAACGACAACTAAAGAATCAACAACCATCGGCTGAGTACTCCACAAGTCAGACCTTTGTCTCGGTGCCTTCAGGATCCATGAATGCCGAGCAGGAAGCACAGCTGGGAGGATTTTTTTTTTAAATGAGAAAAAAAAGAATAGCTTCCTGTCTTCAAGGAGCTGTCAACTGGGAACATGAACTCATGAATGAGACTTGGGACTATTTGTAAAGCAGTTTACACAAATGTCCCAGGGATCATAAAGGAGTGACTGACAGAGTAGGGTGAGGGTAATTGAAGAATTCCTAAAATGGGCGTGTGTGAGAACAGGTGTTCAGGAAACAAACCAGCAGAGATGAGCAATCAGGTGAAGGGTGAGGAGGATGCCATGGAAGGGCCGAAGGGGCAAATGGCGAAAGCACACACCATGGATCGACATACTCTGCTGCACGCTGGATCACCAAGCAGCATTCACCCAGTGGCCAGGTCACACCCCACACCAGGAAACTCAGGATGTCTGAGAATGGGAGCCAGGATTCCTATGTTTTAAGGTGACCAGGTAGCTTTTCCCAACCCGGGCCCAACACAATGCTGCCACCAAGAAGAGAGGCGAGAAGAAGGGCCGTTCTGCCACCAATGAGGTAGTGACCAGAGAGTACACCACCAGCACCCACAAGCGCAACATGGAGTGGGCTTCAAGAAGTGCGCCCCTCGGGCACTCAGACCTGGAAATTTGCCGTGAAGGAGATGGGAACCCCAGATGTGCGCACTGACACCAGGCCCAACACAGCCGTGTGGGCCAAAGGAGTTAGGAATGTCCCACACCGTGTCCGGGTGTGGGTGTCCAGAAAACACAGTGCGGATGGAGATTCACCAAACAGGCTCCATATGCTGGTTACCTATGTGCCTGTCCCCACTCCCAAACATCCACAGACAGTTCATATGGATGAGAACTCACTGCTGACTGTCGAATCGTGATACACTTGAAGGAAAATAAAAGATAACCAGGTGCTTTAAATGTGCAGAAAAGCTTGGGAACCACTATCAGCCACTGGCTTAGATGGAACGGGAAATCCACAGCGGGTGTATGTAATGAGAGGACAGGTTAGTGCAGCAGTCCGCAAGCCTCGGCGTGCATCAGAGCTACTTGGAGGGCTTGTCACAGCACGCTTCGTGGACCCCCCGCCCC
Organism: Micronycteris hirsuta; assembly: GCA_004026765.1. Lineage (NCBI taxonomy): Eukaryota > Metazoa > Chordata > Mammalia > Chiroptera > Phyllostomidae > Micronycteris > Micronycteris hirsuta. The sequence goes on along the minus strand of PVJI01030490.1, from coordinate 8,287 downwards.
CCCGCTAGAGCTGCTAATGTCAGCAGGTCTGGGTGGGGCCTGAGGCTCTGTACTTCTGACACAGATGGTGCTGTCACTGCTTCAGGACCACACCGGGAGCGCCAACGGACTTGCGAGGGTGTGGCGGGAAACGAGGGGAGGTAAAAGCTGGGTGAGTGGTCTTTCATGCCCAGCAGAAGAATTTGCACCTCATAAAACAAACCAACAGAGAAATACTACAGGCCAAAAACAGGTTAGGTTCCCTTCAATTATAAAAGAAATGCATGCTTATAACAAAAAAAGTAAAAATAAAAACCATTCATAATCCTATCCCAAAAGATAGCTGATATTTTTTGTGTATTTCACTATTTGTATTTTAAAAAATACATCAAATTGTATACAAACTTGTACCTGACATTTAAGTAGAAAAATACAGTATTAAAACAACATCTGAAGAAGAACGTCCTAGAAAATGCACAGAGAAGATCACGGAAGTGTGAAGTCCTCAGACTCTATGTAAGGCTGGCTGCAGCCATAGAAATAGCAAGTGCTGCGCTGACAGGTGGGCAGAAGGGTCAGAGGGCACCCCCAGTACACCGGACACGGGCGGAGAAGGGAAGCAGGGATGACTCTGAGACAGCGATCCTTAAAATCTTTTGTGTCTTCTGATTCTTTACAGATTTTGTTAAATACACAGGCCAGGGACCAGCAAAGTCCCTAGGTAATCTAAAACACAAGTTTGAGAAATGCGTCTGAAACGCTGCTGTCAAAACAGGCAGTGGTATTAAATTGAAAAGGAAAAGGGCCGGGGAGAATAAGAATAAAGTCAGTTGCAGTAAGTTTCACAGGACAGCGGAACACGTGGAAAAAGTAATCTCATCAGGGCCTGTAGTTTGAAGCAATCAAGAATCACCAATAAAAATGGTATGTTACATCACATGAGCAGAGGATTAGATGTGAGGGAAATGAATGTTTAAGGGAGCAAAGCAGGAAAGGAAAATCATTTTAAAGTTTTGGTAGACGGAGAAGAAGAAACCCAGGCGAGAACAAGGTGATGGTAGTCAAAGTGAAAGGCACTTTCAAGTGCAGCTGGCAATTTCAAAACAAGCCACAACCCGGTCTGAAGGGAAGAACTGGGACATGACAGGCTGTGTTAGAAACTACTCTGGGCGCCTTCGGGCAGGAGCCGGCCAGCCGGCTCCGATCATCCCCATCTCCCCTTCGGGCGCACCGCACCTGGGCATCTCCAAGTGCGCAGCGAAAGAGGTCACGGTGAGAAGCAGGTAGCCCCGCCTGGACCCAGGCCGTGGAGTTCCGAACTTCTGACTAACACAGAGTGCCCCAAGTGCAGACAGCAGGCAATTTACTGTCAACTTGTCTGTTCTGGAAGTTTGTTTCTATTTAAAAATCCTACGTAGATATCACAGGTAGGCTTATTACACGTATTTACATGGAGATGAGCTTACCTGAACTAACATGAACATTTCGTTTTGGAGCATCTGCCTGACAGAATGGGAAGAATCTGGAAGCCGAGCCCCGGGATCGTCTCTCTGGGGCGCAGGTGCTGGCACAGGTGTGTGGGAGGCGGCATTGGCTCCATTGGACACCGAAGGTGGGTCTGCGGAAGATGCCTCTTTAAATGCAGAGACGCGCACACTGCACAGGGGAGCACAGAAATAAAAAACACACATTAGTCAATGGAAAATTAGAAGTCTATGATCTGGACATTGTGAGCCTACCTTTTTCTTCTACTTCAAAGGCTTTCGGAAAGTTTTCAGGAAATTTACACCCTGAAGCCTGTCTCTCCGTGCCCCTTACGCTTGTCGCCCACCAAACGTCTGTCATCGGCAGTTACGCATCTCAGTGCGTGCGTCACTGAGAGACGGGCGCCGTCCAGCCTGCCCGGCCCGCTCCCACGGGTACAGCCCAGGGCAGACCTCTCGCCTGGTCCCTGGAGAGCCTGGGTGTGAAACCTGTGCAATCATTCTAATGAGCTGTACAGACCATGTAATTGGGTTTAAGAGTATTTTCCTTGACTAAATTGAATGACCCAGAATGGAGTTAAGAAAATAGGAAATGTATGAGTTAAAAAAATGTTTAATTCTAAGATGGGGACAGCAAACCCCCATGATCGTCATTAGAGGTAAAATAACAGTGCTGCGAACATTTCATTTCCCAGAAAATTAGAGAGTTTATATTTATAACTAAACCCTAACCAACAAAAGAAATCAAGCATGTTTTTTACCTTTTTTCCGGACAACGCCCAACCACCTGAGCCACCTCAGTCGGGGCCGCTTTTCACTTTTTTTTTTTTTTTAAGGTTTTATTTATTTTCAGAGAGGGGAAGGGAAGGAGAAAGAGAGGAAGAGAAACAGCAATGTATGGTTGCCTTTCACATGGCCCTGACTGAACCCGGCCCACAACCCAGGCATGTGCCCTGACTAGGAATCGAACTGGCAACCCTTTGGTTCACAGCCCACACTCAATCCACTGAGCTACACCAGCCAGGCCGCTTTTCACTTTTTTAAACAAAATGATTATTTGGAGATGATTCCTTACACATAGCAGGTACCCAATGTTTTCTAAGCAAGTCAATTTCATAAACTAAATAAGGGAGTGGGCATTATCTTATCGAAATAAAATGATCATTATCTCTAAAAAGAAAAGCACCTATTAAATTGCATTTGGACTTATTTGGGCTTACTCTCATTTCCTTTCAGCAATATTTGCCTTTTATCAAGCATCGAATGTCCTCAGTAACAAAGCATTAAAACTGACTTGCCTGTTTTAAGACGACTTCATGTTAGCCCTTGCTTTCTTCAAGTAGCAAGAAGATAAACTCTAATTATGGGTGATTTCAAAGGAAAGCTGTGTTATATTATCCTCCATTTTCAGCAAGATTTCTATACTCTAAGCACACTATTCAACCTCTGTAAAAGAAGTTCAAAAGACAGACCTGGATGAGTCTGTTCTATGAGAATTAAAAGCATTTTAGCCCTGGCCAGGTGCCTCTGTTGGTTGGAGTGTTGTCCCGTTCACCAAAGCTTGCATGTTCAATCCCCAGTCAAGGCGCATACCTAGGTTGCAGGTTCGATCCCAGGTCAGGGTGCGTATGGGAAGCAACCAATCAATGTTTCTCTCTCTGTCTCTCTCTAAAATCAATAAACGGCCTGGCTGGTGTAGCTCAGTGGATTGAGTGTGGGCTGCAAACCAAAGGGTCGCCAGTTCGATTCCCAGTTAGGGCACATGCCTGAGTTGTGGGCCAGGTCCCCAGTGGGGGACATGTGAGAGGCAACCACACATTGATGTTTCTCTCCCCCTCTTTTTCCTTCCCTTCCCCTCTCTTTGAAAATAAATAAATAAATAAAATCTTTTAAAAATATAAATAAAATAAAATCAATAAACATATCCTCAGGTGAGGATTATAAAAAATAAAAATAGAAAAGCATTTTCTTTATTTTTACTTTTTTTAAAGATTTTATTTATTTATTTTTAGAGAGAGAGGAAGGGAAGGAGAAAAAGAGGGAGAGAAACATCAATGTGTGGTTGCCTCTCGCGTACCCTCTACTGGGGACCCAGCCTACAACCCAGGCACTTGCCCTGACTGGGATTCAAACCCATGATCCTCTGATTTGCAGGCCAGTACTCGATCCATTGAGCCACACCAGCCAGGGAAAAAAAGCATTTTATATGAAAATCTTTTAGAGGCTGAAAGTGAGCAACAACCATACCTTTCAATAATACAGCCACTACTTTTTTTCAGAAAAGACCGCTCTAAACAATTCCTGTATGTCTTTAGAACATACCTGTTTAGAGGAACATCTTTCAATAGTAAACTCAAAGGTGTCATACGTACCTACGTTGCTTTTTCAGTACTTCATGTTGTTTTCATTTTATTCTCATACTTTTTGGTGAAAACATTTAGTAACTATTTCAAAATGGTATAGTAGGCATCATTTCATTCTCTTATCCATTTACAAAACAGGATAAAATGGTACAGTATGCAAAAATCCTTACCTAGAAATTTCTGAACTTGTGTCTACACAAAATGAATCAGGAATGGTGTGTTCGGGATTTGAAAAGTCTTCAATCATACTATTATTAAGGATTAATAATCGATTAGGAACTAAGATATTCTTCACATTATCTAAAGTAGAACTGATTTAATGCTCAGCCATCTAAGAGTCTACACATCCTCTAATTCTGTTTAGTCATAATTACAATCTGATGACATTTGTTTCCATAGCAATTAGTCACAGATTCAAACCAAAGTGAAGGCTGTGTCCGGCCAGCACGACAGATCGGCCTGCGTGTGCTGACCTGACCGCTCAGCCACAGAGATGACAGAACACAGCTGAGGCTGCAGAGCCAGGCTGGCTGGGACCTCAGACGCCCCCAGGGAAGACACAGGCCCTTTGCTCAGAACACGACAGGCCTGTCATCACGGCCAAAACCATAAGGACAAATTTTTTATTAACAGAAATACCTACATTACTTGTAAAGGCACATGACATTAAATATATTTTTTGTTAATTATCCACAGAATAACTGAACAAAATTTGTATATTAAGACAAAATCTAATTATGTTGCTTCTCTTATGCAAGGTAATTCTAAAAGTCTATGATTTTCAAAATTCAGCTCTCCTTGAAATAAGCTGCCAGCAGAGTGGAGTGTGTGGACATCAGAGCCTTATGAATGGTGGACAGCGATCACGCCACAGCAGTGAAAGGTTACACATACAAAGCGATTCATAACGGTTCTGTGTTCGATGCAACAAAAGTGGAAGCAGTGCGCAAGGGTGGCTCCCGGACTGGCTGCTGAGCACACCCTGGTCTACGTACAGCTGCATTTCACTTCAGGAAGGCTGACAGTGATGAGAGAACAAAAGGCACGTCAGACGGCTGCTCATTTCACTCGACTGAGGTCTAGGAGTGCCAAGGTTACTAAAGAAAGATCAGCATTTCCGCTGCTCTAGACTGAAGTCACAACTGCACTGGGAACACAGCGCCTGTACTGTAGATTACAGGGAAAACGCCGTCCACACTCTCCCCGCTTACCCTTTCTGTTCGGCTGGCTTTTTCTCCACACGTGTCTCCAGCGGCTCCTGCCTTGGACACTGAACCTCTCCTGTGGGGTGCTGTTGAAATTGACGGTGCCCAAAGGAAAAGAGAGGAAACAAGTCGGTGTTACTGTCATCGGTATCTTGAGTTTCACTTTAGCCGCTCACTCAGAGTGACAGCAGTTTCAAAACAAGTGAGAAACCAAAGCATTAAAATGTAGGCCCGGTCCTGCTCTGACCAGACTTTTATACCATGGGAATTGCTTCTGGCCCCTCACCCTGGGCCGCTGAGCACATTCAAGTACAGTGTATTTACAAATACATTACCTACAGCCATCACTACGTAAGTGGGTACACTGTGAGAACAACTATAAAGGAACTGTTTCAATAAGTGGAAATGTCTGTGTTCTACCTGGAAATCCGGTGCATTTGGTTTTGAGAAAACAGTATATAAAAGTGCATATATGTGCAAAAACTGCACATGACAGCTGAATTATATATTCTGAATAAAGGATACCTTCACACTCTTGATTATATTAATTTGCTACAGCACCTTATGCGGTGAGAATTTCATTGCTGGAAATGAGAAGACATCCCACCAATCACGGACTTTCCGTGAAAGACAAGCACCGCCGACACAGGGGCGCTCGGCCATTCCCAGCGTGCTCGGCTGGGTGCTCTGAATGGAGGCACTTCTGTGCAATTGAAACAGCTCACCCACTAGCCACTGACTTACTTCTTCTAAGAGCTGTGAGGAAGTCTGCATACAGGTGGCGACAGTGGGACTTTGGAGACTTCCAACAGGTTCTTCAGCACCTTCTGTAGGGAAGCGAGGAGGAAGAGAAACTGACCATTTGAAAAATAATCATTTTACTTTTTAGGTGGTTCAGGGATATTATAGGAAAATACTTAATGGCAGAAATATTTTATATTCTCCCTATAGAAACATTCTTTGAAAACACCTAGAGACAACCCCTCTTCATCCACGGAATCTGAGATAAGCCTTGAGAGGCCTCAGATGTGTGTCTACAACTCACGTAAAGCACCGAGAACCCCTGTCTCCAGGACAGTGCCAGGGAAGAGTTCGCAGAGCCGGTTCTCAGAAAGAAAGAGGCCCACAGCCATCACAGAAGCAAGGCACAGGGCCTCATGATTTCAATTCAGGCTAGGAGTTAATGTGTTCAACATTTCATAAACATTAAATTGTTTTAATTTTTGGTTTTAGGCTATTATAAATGTACTAATTTAGATATAAGACTAAATAAGTCTTTGAGGATAATCATTCACCAATTTCAAATTAATAAAGCCAAACAAAAAGATCAGCCACGTGAACTAACCTTCATGGTCTGACGGGTATGCATTCATTTCCTCCTGTGTAAACGTTTCTGTTCCTAAAAGATCTGCATCGATATCTACAAATTCTTTTTCAGTATCATCGGTGACAGAAATAACATCATTGCATTCTTTTATTTCAGGAGTTTTGGCTTCAACGGGCATCCTACTGACAAAAATGAAGCAGCTAAAATGATAAGTCTTTCTTGGAAACAAAGAGCTTGCTTTCAATTGATTCCATTCATTGAAAAAGAAAAACTTAGTTTTTATATTTACACAGTCTTTAGTGTTTTTACCCACGTCTGGTCCACAGCAGAAGCTCAATAAAAGACTGCACAATGAATGGCTGAACATCCCGTTGTTATTTACTCAAAACATTAGAACAAGGTCAATTTATCTAAACCTGCCATTCTCACAGAGCGCTCCCTGGGCCTCGGGACTCAAACGCTGCTTCAAGTGTAAGAATGGATGAAACCATTAGTTCGACTTCCTCTGACAGGGGCAATCACTTAATACACTAAAGGGCTCTCTCAGGATGAATTCGCTCCTGTCTCAGAGTATGGAAGAGAGACTAACAGGGCAGACATATACTTTGCAATGACTTGTTAAAGCACTTCCGAAAAGCCTCACTTCCTGGTTTCCCAGTTCAAAGAAATACTTCTTTAACTTCCAAGGGTTCGATTCTTCCTTTTAAGCCCAGACATCATCAAGAAAGGCATCATCCACTGAACGGAAGCCTGTACTCAGCAACTTACATCAAGATGATCTGAGGCGCTTCGTCATGACTGTGTCTATCCTTGGGCCCACCGTGAGTGGGTCCTGCCGGCGCGCAGCCTGCACCAGTCTTGGGGTCACTCTCAGCTTTGGGTCCACTCTGACGCCCAGTGGAAGGATTCTCTGGCACCTAAAATAAGCCATTAGTAGGAGATTTCATTATTGAACGCCATACTTTTCATTATGTCTTTACATTATTAATACTTTCTACAGAATTTCTCCTGGCTCAATTTCCTATTCCTTTGTCAAGTACAGAGTGCACATCTGCAAGTCAATATTTGATGTTGAAGCAATGATCAAGTCTTTATTCTACCTGGAAAAAAACAAACCTGACTACCTAATAGTACTCAGAAGAAACCAGCCTTACAAACTTGTAAGGTAATCAGCAATGTTTTCAGGCCACAGAAACAATAGCAATAAAAATGCAACTTGGCTTTCATTTAATTCTCTTTACTATATAATAAAGACATTAAATAATTATTTCAAAATGAAATAGTAGGCAAATATATAGAGAGCTGCCCTGGCTGGTGTAGCGCAGTGGATTGAGCGCGGGCTGGGAACCTAGCGGTCCCGGTTCGATTCCCAGTCAGGGCACATGCCTGGGTTGCGGGCCAGGTCCCCATGAGGGTCATGTGAGAGGCAACCATACATTGCTGTTTCTCTCCCTCTCTTTCTCTCTCCCTTCCCCTCTCTCTAAAAATAAATAAAAAGAAAATCTTTAAAAAAAATTAAAAAAAAAAATAGAGAGAGAGCTAAAAATACAATGGATGTAGATCTTTTATCTCTTTTTTACATATTTAGGTAGGCACTACCTAGAAACACAAATTTCGGCAGCAAATATCACAGTATCTTAAAAACTACCTTAGGATAACAGAAACTGATCTTTTAAAAAACCTGCAAAAAAAACCCCTAGAAAAATAAAACACCCACCCATACCCACACCCCCCCCCCTTCATCCTAGAATAAACTGTTTTTGAAGGAAAGAACTTTAAAAGAGAACAAATGCAGAATGAGAATATGGAGGGGAGGTTAACCACGGTGACAGAGAGCCTGCTGAGCGCCCCTCCTCCCACGGACACACTAAAGGCACAACCACACCCACAGCAATTGCCGCTGAAAGAGACTCATAACGCAGCACACTC
>PVJI01030489.1:0-14152 GCA_004026765.1 Micronycteris hirsuta | reverse complement strand
AGGACCAATCAGTAAGACCCACAACTCCACCGAGCTTCTCCAGCAACGCCCCTCAGCCAACCAGTATATATACCCGCGATCCTTAAATAAAATTTGCAGCTTGATCAGAATCTTGTCTTGCTGCCATTCTTCGCGCCTCCTGTCCCTCTCACTCCTTCACTAACAGGTCTACCCCAGTTGACTGCCCTGCTGGTCGGGGCAATTTAAGACAAGAATCAATCTGTAGATAGACTATTTTGGGGTAAAACGGATTCTCTCTTTGTATTTTATTTATAAATGTTTTATTCTATATTAAATAGGTAGATTACTGTAAAACTAATCTAGGAGAGGTTTCTGTTCATCTGAATTGCTTAGTGAAATTTAGATTCTTCCATTGGAACTAACCAACTTTATATGATTACCATCCAGTATAAAAGAATTCAACTTAGGTTTTCTAAAACCTTTTGAAGATATAAATTGATATTTGGCCCAAACATCATTTTGTTATATTAGTCTCATTTAAATATTTTTCCTTAGACCTCACAGGTGTGGCTCAGTGGATTGAGCACCGGCCTGGGAACCAAAGGGTCGCTGGTTATATTCCCAATTCCCAGTCAAGGCGCCTGCCTGGGTTGTAGGCCAGGTCCCCAGTGGGGGGCAGGTACAAGGCAACCAAACAATGATGTTTCTCTCCCTCTCTTTCTCCCTTTCTTCCCCTCTCTAAAAATAAATAAATTTTTTAAAAAAATATTTTTTCCTTCGATTTCTTCTTGATTCATGACGAAAACAGCTTATTATTTCTGGCTTGCTGACACAAAGACAAACTGTAGTTTTGTAAAACTGTTATTAAAGAGAAAATCTGTAGATTTAAAATAAGTATATATAAAATTAAAGATTGAAAAATATTTTCGCATACCATATTCATGTGATTCTGTATTCATTTTCCTTTGCCTTGTACATTTCTTGTTTGGACTAGTCTTAAGTGGGGAACAAACCTGATTAATTATTTATTTTCAAATGTTCGAGCCCTGGCGGTGTGGCTCAGTGGAATGAGTGCTGGCCTGTGAGCTAAGGAGTTGCCAGTTCGATTCTCAGTCGGGGTGCATGCCTGGGTTACAGGCCAAGTTCCTTCTCCCTCCCTTTCCCTCTCTCTAAAAAAATAAAAATATTTTAAAAGATGAATTATTCATCTTAGTTCATGTATCAGAGTTCAGCATTATGTTTATTTGTTAATAACTTTCAAATTGGTTTAAATATTTCATGATTGTACATAAATGCCAAGTAAAATAATCACAACAGAAGTGTACTTTAAAAAAATTTTTAAATTTTGTTTAAAATTTTTTCTTTCAACGGTTATCTTTTTAACGCTACAATGAATGTTTAAATTATTAATATTGAAACCCATCTTCATATAGCTAAAGTTTAGAAACTTCCAAAGATATGGTATAGTTTTAAGAATTCAGGGAATATTCCCAAAAAAGATACGGACATTTTTGTTTGCCTACTCTTAATATTTACATTTCTTATATTGATAACATACCTTTTGTTATTTTTTAAAAATTGTCGTTATATTACAGTTGTCCCAATTTTCCCCATTGCTCCTCCCCCTCACAGTCAGTCCCCCACCCTGTTGTCCATGCCCATGGGTCGTTTATACCTGCTCATTAATTACGTAGACCCTTCTGCTTCTTTTCCCCCTTGTCCCCCTTGCCCCTCCCTACTTATGTTGTTTTTTAAAATTTATTTTTTATTGTTCATATCATGTTAAATATCTAGCAAAGGCTTTTTATTTTATCATTGAAACATCACATTTTACATATTTTAATGTCAGATTTAGGTTTCTTAAAAGTGGAACTACAGATTATTGCAAATCTCAATAGGACTATAGAATTTCTTGGCAGTTTATATACTTAATAGCCTTGAAGTTTTCGCTTCCATATTCAACTTGTCTATCCAAGACTCAGAATCCCAGTGCTCTGATTTTTTGTTTGTTTTAATGTGCTGCTGTACAGATAATTAGGTTAGGTAATGATACCAGTAACTTCACAAACCAAGGAGAAAGTATATTAGTGTTCTTTCAACTAAATATATAGAAATAATAAGTAAGCATCTTGGCATTTAATTAAATTAAATTGAAAGTGATCTTTACTCTGTGAATCCTTTGTAAAATAGAAAAGATCACCACATAAAGGTATGGTTTTGTTAAACAAAAAACTTTCACAGCTGAAAGCTCTTCTGAGGAAGTCTTAGATTTTTCTCCTTGTCATTTTCTTCTCAAGTTTCATGTTAATTTCTTTGTTGTTTCCCATTTCACTGAATGAACTTCTCAAATGCCTTCTATTATTTATTTTAACCAATTCTCTGATTACTTCCCAAGTGTCTGTGTCCTAATTTGTGTTATGTCAAAATTATGTCATTTAATAGTATCACAATGTAAAAAAGGTTGTTTGCTATGCTAAGCAGCATGTTGCCTACTTTTATGGACACCAGCATCCTTAAATGTAAGCGTTTGCACATTTCTTTGCCACTAAAATTATTTTTAATTGAGTTTATTGGGGTGACATTGGTTAATAAAACCATACAGATATCAAATGTGCAGTTCAACAAAACGTCTGCACACTGCATTGCACACCCAAAATAGTCTCTTTCTGTTCCCATTTATCCCTCCATTGCCCTCTTCTACCTCCTCCAACCTTCCCCTCCAAAATTTTTTTATTCTGATATTCTTTAAAAAAATGTTTTTTTTAAATTGATTTATTGTGTTTTAGAGTGAGGGGAGGGGAGGGAGAGAGACAGAGAGACGTTGATTTGTTGTTCTACTTATGCATTCATTGGTTGGTTCTTGTATGTGCCCTGACTGAGGATTGAACCTGCAGCCTTGGTGTATTGGGATGATACTCTGACCAACTGAGCTACCCGGCCAGGGCCTAATAATTCTTTAAATGGAGTTATGGGTAATCGGGTAATCTGATAAATAAGAAATATATACAAAAATGCTTTCCTTATTAAAACTCCATGTTTTTTTTATTCCAGGTATTAGTTTTAAATTTTTGTATATTTTTTTTCTTCAAAACAGATGATCCATAATTATATGGAACACTTAGAAAGGACAAAACTTCATCAGCTCTCAGGGAGTGATCAACTAGAGTCTACTGCACATAGTAGAATTAGGTAAGCTGTGTTACATGTTTTGCCTTGAGAAAAAAGAGAAATGAATAATCTGTCTGTTTCTGCTTCTCTCTGTTTAATCCTGGAACAATAGCTAGGCTGCTTCAAAAGCTCCCTACTGTGGTTGGAATGCTATAGGAAAGAATAGCATAGAAAAATAGAAACAACCTTCACCATTTCAAAGGTAAATTGTGAGCCATGTCATAAGCAGCATATTGATGTATTTTGATTGTTTTCTAATAATGGAGATTACAGTAGGTTTAAATTTTTCTGATTTGTAGGAACGCTGAACGTTCCTACAAATTCTCCTGGTTTAAAGTCCTTTTTGTTACTGAGAGGCATGGTTGAAAGGGTTAGCGAGACTTCTGTTTGATGTAGGAGTGTGAATAAATTATGTAGATCCCCAAGCATTGTAGCCAATGAGCTAAGCCAGGACTCTTAGTGGAGAGGAACATAGTTAATAGGCTGCCTGTCGCTCAGGATTGCTGCATAAATGCTAGGGGCAGCAGCTCTATGGTTATGAGGTGGGGAGAGCGGGGTGACGTCATCGCTTCGGAGCTGCTGCAGGACGGAGTGGAAAGCTGCTGCTGATGGCATTGTTTTCGTGGCAGCAGCTGAATGACAGATCCTTACTACAAAGATACCCCTTTGGCCCCCGTGTAGGCCTCCTGGTTCGGGCGGTTCACCATGCCAGCACAGCGCCATGAGTCCTGGATGCATGCTGCTGTTTGTGTTTGGCTTTGTTGGCGGGGCGGTGGTCATTAATTCTGCTATCTTAGTGTCTCTCTCTGTATTGCTGCTTGTGCACTTTTCTATCTCTACCGGTGTGCCAGCTCTGACGCAGAACCTACCAAGGATACTCAGGTACTCCAGTCTCTCTTAGCAGCCCGTTTAGTTGGTTTTTCTCAAGCTTCAGGCGTCTGCTTTGTAACCATTTCTGTTGCAGATTGAAACAATGGAAAATGGCCTGAAGCTAGGATTTCTATTTTTATTTGTATTCATTTATAGACCAGCATTTAGGGATGCTGCTTTATGTTTGGAAACCATGGACTTCAGAAAAGGGTTTTCGTATTGTACTTACCTACAAGTACAAGGTCAGTGTGGTCTTGTTTTAAGCAGAGTGTTGAAAGAGTGAGGGGCGAGCAGAAGTAGAGTGCCAGGTCCAAGTTCCTACAACCTCTGGTTTAGGATAGGAGCTTTTAGGGGCAAATATCTTTTATGCTGGGACATAGAGTTGATTAGACAAAGACTGGAGGTATTTATTTTGTTCCGGTTACCCTTTGACTGTTAGAGGTTCAGTCATTATTTTTGCAATTTTTGATAGCAGCTTATGGGAACTTATTTTTCTCTTAAATTATATTTTAAAGTAAAAGGATTTAAACCTTTTAGGGCAAAGAATGCATTTTCCTCCATTATTTACACATCAAAGTTGTGAAAGCTTTACAAAGCCTATTCACTATTGTTTAGTCAGATGTTGCCCTTTCTTTGTAGACTTGGCTGACAAATATTCATGCCTGCTTGTGGGGGTAGTCATTAATCTCTAGCTTTTCTGCTGTTCACTCTCCTTGTGCCCTGGGAGCCATCTCCTACATTTTGCAGGTTTAAGGTTTGGGTTTCTTTTGTTTCTAACTCATCAAACTGAGCTGTCTGATTTGTTCAGCTTTCTGCTTTGCACATGGTTTTAAATGACGGTTCATAGTGTATAGCTTTTTTTTATTTAAATGTTTACTTAAAATGCTTCTAATTGTGGGTTTAGATAAATTAAGAGGAATTAAAGTAGTAAAGTTCTTCAATCTGTTCTTTTTAATTCACAGGTCAGTTCATATTCAATGTTAGTTTAAGGCCCAGAAATTAAATTTTATGGTCTAGAACTAGATACCTTGGTCATTTCCTTTCGTGGTTTTATAAAAATGAAGAGCGATCTTATTACTTGTGCATATTTCAGTACATAAAAGATTTATATGTGTGCGTATGTATATATGAGCTCTTAGGAAATTAAGTATACCTTAACTCAAGAATGTATAGAATATTAAAACAAGACGAATTTAAAGGTCTGTTGCGGGTTTCCCTTCTGTTTGAGGAGTCTGTGCTGCCTGGTGGGTGAGACGCTGCAGCCAGGCTGCCTGGGCACACGTGCTCTGCCATGGACGCGTGGCTGCGGGGCCTGTAGCAAACTGCTTCCTTGGTGTCGGAGTTCCTTCCTCTGAGGTTCTCGCCCCATTGGGTGGTTTTAAAAATCAAGTGACATGATCATTTTGTACTTAATCAGTTACAAGATATATAGTAAACTGAACAAGTAAGTAGTTTTCATAGTTCCTTACGTGTACCCCCTTTTTAGCAGAACTGCTTTAGCTCCAGCTATTTTACTGATCAAATATCTTATGATTAAAGTCAGTAAATTCCTTGACACAACAGTTGCTATTAATCTGAATAAAGATATCAAAGTCTTCAAAATTGAAATTAAACTGTCAAGGAGTAGGTAGTTCCAAGGAAAGTACGTGGGCCTTGGAGTGAAACAGGTCTGACTTTGAAACCTATCTGCCGATTATCGGTGTCTAAAGTCACTGAGAGTTGCTTTTCCTGATCTGAAGATTTAGACAATAATCCCTGTTTCCTTATGGAGATTAATGAGATCATAACATCCATTTCAGTGCATGCCACACGGTATTGAACAAATGTAATTTTTTTACTGCTATATATATGATTATTTACTTTAAATGTTAATAAAGCCAAAACATATTTGTGAAACTATTTATGCATGTAAGGTAACATTTCAATAAACAACTAAAATATGGATATGGTACAAAGGCCATTTAGAAAAAATACAACAGGGATTCTGATAGTTGATGATAATCTTGTTTCTAGACAGTAATAGCACTGAGACATCTGAGGTTTAAATCTGCCACTTCATTTTCCATCTATCCCATTCTTTGGTTTCTCTGTGAATTTTACTGAAGCATTTAATACATAGAGTACTAAACATGCATACCAACATAGTGTAAGACTAATGTTCACATTTTGGGATTTCTTTTCAAAAGTAGGATTCCAACTGGCTTGCATAATTACATGTCCTTCTCCTTCCCCCTAACTCTTATGTAATTTATCAGTAAAAGGAGGAGAGAAGGGATGTATGTAGTAAGATGATTTTTTAGGAGTTGGAACAATGTAACCCTGAATGTCATTGACTGATAGCTGCCAGTGGCTGAAGAAAATTCCCTCTCTGTAGAGCAGTATCTGAATGATTAATAAAGGCAAGATAAAGAGGTGTGAACAATTCTTGTAATTAACCGTAGTGGGAAAGTAAAACTTGGATCCACAGCAGACTCCTTCCCCCATTAGTTTTACACTGTTTCAGTGTTTGACACGTATGAAATGAGTGGTTATCGTTCATATAAGAAGATGATTCTCAGGACTGGCCTGTATTTTGATTTTGTTAGCAGTGTGATGGAGTCACGTGAAGTCTGAAATATCTTCTTGGTTGTCTTTGTATTTTGGGCTAGAGCACTTTCCATTAAACTCCATCTACTGAATTCCCAGTCGCTCTTTTGCTTATGTCATTAAGATTTTCAGTTCCCACAGTATGTTCCCCCAAAGTTAAAGGATAAACATCAGGTCAACAACTTTTTATTTTGCCAAGTATGGAAAGCAAAACAAAACACTTTCCAATTGCTGTCATTATAATTTGATGAAAGAGCATTTTAAAATCAAAGAAGCAGAGGAGATGTAGAAAAGGGTTATTCTCAAGAAAGAACAGGTTCCATGACATGGGTGTAAAATATGTGTAAAATATGTACTATATTTTCTAATAAAGTACATATTTTACATGTGTAAAATATGTACTATATTTTCTAATAATGATACAATGCACGATGCATCTCTTTACCATGAAATTATGAAAACTTTATTGCTGAACCAGCATTTGGGAGTAACCGGTATAAACAGGATAGCTGCTGAGTTACTTTAATTTTTGTCACTTGGTTGTTTCGGCAGCTCATCGTCACAAACTTGGCTCTAGTGTTAAAGTTCAGCCTTTTCTTGTGTTGCCCACCTACATTCGAATTTCCCTCCCAAGTCAAGTAGGAAGAGTAACCCAACTGTGAAGAAATGATGAATAATTAACCGATCGAGTCCCGTTCCATTTTCTTGTGCATATAACCTTAATAAAATGCAGTCTCTTGACCCTTTGCTTCACCTAATCTTAAGAAAGCATTCTGGCAGTTTTACAGTCCTTTCCGATTGTCATTGGTAATGGAGGGGCAAGCCCTTTGTGTTAAATGAGGGCAGATATCAGAAGTGGCATAAGTTTCTTGATAAAAAAATGAGTTTACAGAATAAAATACTTATTTAGCAAAACTGAATACTTTGCCACTTTCATTTATAACCTCAGTGTTTTTATTTTAACTTAAATCACTACCAGTAAAGATCAAGTTTACTACCCTAAACCTTTAATGTCCCCTGTCTTGCCAGTTTCCACACTTTTGAGTTAATGACCTAGGGTGACCTTGTGGTAGGCTTGCTTCCATACTCTCAGATCCTTTAGATTTGGAGTCTTCTGTGCATCAGCAAAGGTCGAGTTTCTTGTTGCAATTCTATTATTATTAAAATTGTAACTCTTGTTCATTGAAATCTCCCACAAAGCAATGGAAACTACAGTCTTTCATAGAATTTTTGGCCTCTTTGTTTGGAAAAACTGACGGTGATTTTCTCGTATGTACTGTGATTAAAAGGAACTCATACATGGGTTCTGCAGAAAAATACAGCTTTCTTGCTTTACAGGATAATAGTCTTTTGAGCTCTTTTTACTATTTAATCAGTTACCCTGATTTAGAGCATATGTTCATTTTCCTTTAGGCAGAAAAGGCATACCCTGAAGAAGGCTGGGCAAATATGTAGGACTCAGTGTGAGGACTTGGGAAATCTAGAAGCAGAGGTTAGGGCCACTTCCAGAGGAGGAGGTTGCAAGTTACCCTAGGGCTAACTGAAGCCTGAATGAAAATTTAGCAGTTATTCTCTCAGTGAAAGCAGACCACAGGCAGCTTTCTGGGCAAGGAACTCATTAGTAATTTATAAAATTTCTTAATCATTTCTTACCACTTTTCTTAGTTGATTTCTTCTGGCTAATTTAAACTTCTAAGAATCTGTACTTTCTCTTTGGTAAGTCTGCTTGTTCAGATAGGCAGACAGTATTACTTCAAAGTAATGATTCTGAAGTCTTAACAGCCCAGGGTTATTACTTACAGTCATGATGAATAAAGAGTTAAAAATGAGTAAGTACTTAATTTTTTCTCTCCCCTCTCCATATAGAAAAGAACGCCCTATATCACTGGGGATTTTCCCACTACCCGTTGGAGATGGATTGCTTACTCCTGACACAAAGAAAGGTGGAGAGACCCCTGGATCAGAGCAATGGAAATTTCAGGAGTTGAGTCAACCACGGTCTCATACCAGCCTGAAGGTAAACTTTATTTTGCTGAAATATTCAATTTGTATTTTGTAAGGCTTTTTAATCCAAATCGAAGTACTAGACAACCAAAACATAATGGAAATGAAATAGTTTGGGTACATTTTATTTGGTAAAACTGTCTTTTCTTTTTAATGAACTCTTCCCAAAGAGTTTCAGTTTTTACTGTTCTTCTTCAAGTAAATGATACTAATGACCAAAATTTCTATTTGATTTAGGCTACATATATGAATTTAGGGTGGGGTGACCAGTGAACCTAATTATGTTTTTTAGAATTGAAAATTACTGCCACCTGAAATCCCTGGTTCTCTGTTGGAAGCGTCACAATTCAGTAGTGCTTCACTTTTAAATAATTGGTTCCTTCCTCAAAACCTCTCATAAAGCAATACCCAAAATTTCATTGTGTTTCACTGAAAAGTCCTGGTGTTAATTCATCATAGAGTATATTCTTGACCAAGAGCTTGTCATCAAATAAGTTGTAAATATGACATACATGTATAATATATATCATATAGTATAATATATAAAGCACTGTAGGAATGGAGATACACTAATAATTAATTTTTTAAAAATATTAAAGTTGTATTCTTTATCTTATAGTGGAATACTTATAGACTTAGAAAAGGAATATTAATTATAAAAGAACCTTGTTACATTATAAAATCTACTCTGTCATAAAGCAAGCAGGCCGCCTACAGTGAATACAGATGAGTTATTTACATCTTAATTCCTTTTCCTGCTCTCTTTTTTTCTCCAAAGTACTTATCATAGTCGAAGTATTTGAAGATAGCTTTTAGGATACTTCTAAAATACTAAGTTATTTACTTACTGACTTTGTTTCTCTCCACTAAGAACATGCAATCCATGCAGTTTGTTTATTGCTGTATTAGCCCACAGTGGCCACTCAGAATATGTTTGTCGAATGAATGATTTGTTTTAGAAGCAGGAAGACTTTTTCAGAGTGATAGAAATGGTCTGTTTCCCAGCTCTGGAGGGGGGAGGTACTTAGAGTCAGTCCATTGACCTCTGACATGTGCTCAGAGCACTGAGCAGTCAGTCAATACTTGGTAGCTTTCCTTCTCCTGAAGACCGTTTTTGAGAGTAGGACTGACCTCACCTTTTTTTAATTCTCTTTTGCTGTTGCTCATTTTGTTAAAAGCTAATCATGCAGCTGCTCAGTGTCGGTCCACAGCGATGCCACCAGGAAGCTCTCTCTCTCTACTGCTACCGCCACACTGGCTTTTTTAGCTTGTCTGTAGGTTTAACAGATCTTCTAAAACACCCACCCCTCAGTCGCCTACTTGCTGTGTCCCTTTCCCTAAACGAAATTAAGTAGGAGGGATATTTTTAGTATATCAAAAATGTATACCATATGGTAACAGTATTTTATTTTATTTTCATTTATTTATATATTTTAAAAAAGATTTTATTCATTTCCAGAGAGAGGGGAAGGGAGGGAGGAAGAGAGGGAGAGAAACATCAGTGTGTGGTTGCCTCTCACGTTCCCCCTACCGGGGTCTTGGCCCACAACCCAGGCATGTGCCCTGATTGGGAATCGAACCAGCGACCCTTCGGTTCATAGGCCGGTGCTCAATCCACTGAGCCACACCAGCCAGGGCTAACAGTATTTTAATTACTATACAAAAGGCACCTTAAGAGAAGAGTATTATAATTCTCTTGTTATTTAATCCAGTGACAGGATGTGACAGAACTTTACTGGCAGTTTATAAACTGATTAACAGACTGTTAATACGGACTTAATCATGAGTGTTTTTTTGTGTGTCCTCCCAGAGATACTAAGGCAAGTCCTCCCTAGAGAGTTTTTAAAATAAAATCCTGTCTCACTCTACTCTGAATATGGAGCCACTAAATGAGGTAAAGATAAAGGCTCAACAGATAGGATTTCCAGGAACAGAGTTTGACATTATAAGATGTCAAAAGTCTAGTTTGTAAAGTAGGTCTAATCATTAGGACATGTTATATTATTTACCCAAGGCCTTGCTATTAACCAGATGTCTTTGTCTAACTTTATGAAAGGCTGGGAGTCCGTTTGGAGTTACTTGTGGACTGCATCACGTGTACCCCCTAGTCTCGGTTTCTGTGCATGACAGGAACTGGACCACACTAGCTCTAATTTAAAGTAGTTTACAACTTTCATTTGAGAACTTTAGAGATGACTGGCTATATTTAGAGCATGCTTTGGCTTCATTATGAAAAAAAATTGAAGGTGAGCATTATAATTAATATTAATTTTACTAGCACAATTTTTTCTGTGAACTCAGGTTAAGATGAAAATGTTCTGTGAGAAAACTGCATGGTGGGTTATAACCAAGGAAAGTAGGAAACTTTGTGGTGGCAGAGTGGCAGTCAGGGGATTTGCTAGTGAAGTCACAGACCTTCTTGTTGCTGTGTCGCAAATTTCTCATCGTAAGAGATTGGTAGCCGGGAAGGTTGTATCTTCAGGTATTAGAAAATCTGCCAGGAATAATGCACCTAGAAAAATGTCTACGTTGTCCTTAAAAAGAAGTATTTCTGCATCCTATTCCTTCATTTATCATATTCTTGTGGGGGAGGTCAACAAACAAGTAAATAAATGGAATAATACAATTTCAAGTATTGTTATGTACTGTTAAAAGAAAGTGAGATAAGGGGATAGAGAGTAATTAGTAGGGAGGGGTGCTTATTTTAGGATGGTGAGGGATGTGCACATCCATGGAAAGCTCTGGAGGAATGAGTGTTTTGGGGTGATCAAATAGCACCTGTAATGGCTCTGAGGTGGGGACAGACTGGCATGTTTGAGGAACAGTTTTTTTTCTATCTTCACCCCACTCCTGAGACTTTCAGTCCTTCCTATTGTACCAACATCCCTTTTTTCAGGGTTCCCCAGGACATCCATCTCGGCGAATCTAATGGAAAATGATCAGTCCTTACCCTACACTGTAGCAGCATTAGACACACTTGAATACTCTCTGCTTCTTGAAATGCTTTTTCTTTTTCTTTTTTTTAAGATTTTATTTATTTATTTTTACAGAGAGAGGAAGGGAAGGAGAAAGAGAGGGAGAGAAACATCAGTGTGTGGTTGCCTCTTGCATACCTCATGCTGGGGACCTGGCCCACAACGTAGGCATCTGCCCTGACTGGGAATTGAACCTGTGACCCTTTGGTTCACAGTCTAGTGCTCAGTCTACTGAGCCACACCAGCCAGGGCAAAATGCTTTTTCTTTACTGTGCTCCCAGGACACAGCTCTTTCTTCCTCACTTGTTTCCTTAGCTGCTCCTTCTCCATTGCTGCTTTTGGACCTCTTAATGTTGGAGTTCCCAGGCCTTAAAGTTCAACCTTCCGCCCTGGCTGGTGTAGCTCAGTGGATTGAGCTCAGGCTGTGAATGAATCAAAGGGTCGCCAGTTTGATTCCCAGTCAGGGCACATGCCTGGGTTGCAGGCCAGATCTCCAGTGGGGGCCACATGAGAGGCAACCACACGTTGATGTTTCTCTCCCTCTCTTTCTCCCTCCCTTCCCTTCTGTCTAAAAATAAATAAATAAAATCTTTGAAAAAATAAAAATAAAAAAAATTAAGTTCAACCTTCCTCTCTACTTAATCTGGGTCACTCAAGTTCCATGTGTATAGATGCTGCCTACAGATCCAATGTTCACAAATTCAGATCTCCGACCACGGCCCCTTCCCCTGAACTCCAGACTTTGGCATCCAATTGCTTTTCTTTATAGCTTTCCCCCGTACATACTTGTATCCTGCTTAGGTTACCACCAGGAAAGAAATAGCCCTCTTTCAAGGCCATTCTGACTGCCACAGCTTACACGAAACCTCCCTCGATACCCTGTTGATGGTCTGCAAGTCTAGTTTAGAGGTCAGTTCAAGGGAAAAAAGTAGAGGAGGTTTTTATTGCATCATTAAGAGAAATGTTTTGCTGGGGGCTTCTAGTGAAATTGGTAAAAAGCAGCTTCTTATGTTAAATGACCAAACTGTACTGTTAAAAATGTATTGTAAAAGTTAAGGCTAGGGATGGGCAAAAATGTTAAGGTAGGGTTGTTCATTCGATTGACTTAATATTCATGAACAAGCTTAAAATAAAAAAGAAATGGGAGGACAAAAGGCCAACAATAACCCACGGCAGTCCTGAAGAGGAGCGAGAGCTTGGCCCCCAGACACCATGATGCGCTATAAAGCTGTAATTACTACGATGGTGTAGTATTGCATTCGCTGCCCTTCTTCTGTCATTCCTGCACGTTTCAGTCCTAAAGCTACTAGGAAGGGCAGAAACAAATTAAGTGTTCACACTGTGGGGGTGCAGGTAAGTACCGAAACCCGAGCAAGGTTAAGAGGGTAGCTATGTGGGGATAGCCTGCTGTAGAGAGTCAGGGCCCTGGTGGTAGGAAGGACATCCCTGCAGAGAGACAGCCTGGCTTGGAGGGGTGTCAGATCCTGAACACAGTGATGAGGATCTCCCCAAGGAAAGGCCCTAGGTGTAGGGTGTCAGTCTGAGCAGCTGAGGAAGCTTGATGCTTCCTTATGCAGCATCCTGGGGTGTGGGTGAAGGCAGTCTAGAATGGAGAGGAGGCGGAAGATGTATAGGGAGAGAGAAGGGCATTGGCAGGGTTGGGGATTTTGTAGTGGCAGCGAGGCGAAGCCACTAGGGAAAGCGCCCCTGAAAGTCAAGGGACAATAGAGTTTTAGAACGTAAGGGGTTGTTAGCAGAGTCAGCTGTGTGAAGTCAAGTGGGTTGAGGACTGACTTTGTAGGTGTGGGTTTGAGTTGCAGCGTCAATAACAAGAGCGGGTGTGAATTATGAAAGAAGGAAATAGGAAGTATAGGTTACTGAAGAAAGGGGCTGTAGCAGCGGGAGAGAAAAAGGATAACCTGAGTTGGCAGGGTGGAGGGAAAAGTACTCTGAGAATGGGAGAGACTGGGTTGTTTGTAGGCTTAGAAGAAGAATCCAGCAGAGAAATTTAAAACAAGGGCGTGAAGGAAGGTGATACATCAGAATAAATAGTAGAGGAAAGGCAGGGGGAGGGGATCACATATCCCAACTGCATTGAAATCTGCTATATTGATGGAACACCACGGTTTTTCCTAGTCTTTTGCTGTAACCCACAATGCTGCAGTAGATAATTGTGTGCATAATTTCGTACTTGCATTTATAATTCCCATAGGTGAGATGACTGGGTAAAAGCATGCATTTAAGATTTTGATAGATACTGCCAGATCACCTGCCAGTGGGATTGTACTTTCACTGGCAGTGCTGTATAAATTATTGCTTTATAAGTTTAGAGTTCACATATCCCCCTTTATGCCCAAATATGGAGAGAAAGAAAATATTTTGACATATATCTTTTTTTTAACTATATTTTATTGATTATGCTGTTACAGTTGCCCCATTTCCCCCCTTCACTCCCCCCTCCCC
This sequence comes from Micronycteris hirsuta, assembly GCA_004026765.1. Classification (NCBI taxonomy): domain Eukaryota; kingdom Metazoa; phylum Chordata; class Mammalia; order Chiroptera; family Phyllostomidae; genus Micronycteris; species Micronycteris hirsuta. Next base: position 125 of record PVJI01030489.1, on the reverse strand, counting down.
CTTATCCCCCTTTCCCCTCCCTTTAGTTTTGTCCATAGGTCCTACACATAAGTCCTTCTGCTCCTGTACTTCCTATACTGTTCTAACCTCCCCTTGTCTGTTGTCTACCTCCCATTTATGCTACT
>PVJI01030488.1:0-14141 GCA_004026765.1 Micronycteris hirsuta | reverse complement strand
AGAATAGTAATGCTCAGCCTTGATGAGCCATTGCAAATGCATAGAAAAGGGACTCCAGTATTTTTTTTCATTCTTCTAAATACTACTGAAGCCAGTATCTGAAGCCACCAATGTCACACACTGCTAGTAGGACAGCTTTCTTTTAACAAAATTTTGGTTTTTTAGTTCTGTCACTGTTCCTTGTTCTTTGTCTTCATCCCTTTATATATTTCCATCCACAGTTGTTTTAAACCTTGATCACTCCTGTTAGGCCTCCAGCTTGCCTGTGGCATACCTATCCATGACCTCAGCTCATGCTATCCAGTCCCTATTCAAGTCTCCTGCTAATGATTGGAAGATGTGTTTCTTCCCAAAGTATTGCCTAATTATTGCCTCTCTCGTACCTGCCTCTCAAGTAGTAGCTTCTTTAGCAGTGTTTTCCACACGTGTGTTAACATGTAGTCATGAGAATTTACGCATTTTGAGAGCAGCTCCGTGTAATTCCCGTGTAGGCAAGTGTGGATCATATCTGTGGAATGGGAACTCTCTAATAGGAATTTGACAAAGATGTATCTTAAAAAATTCTGGCTTGCTGAGCCCCGCATATTATATTATCCTGGTCCTGTCTGCCACTGGACCTGAATTTACATCCTAATGCTCTGCTAATCCTTGTTCTGCTTAATCCCATGAATAATCAATCCAATGTAAATATGTCCTAAAGCCTCTAATAAAACCCCCAGCTAACCTACCCACGAGATCTTTTTCCCAAGATGGAGGTGGTGGGAAAGACCCGTGGCTGCCGGATTCTCATCTCCAAGCGTGTCTCTGGGTAAGATTGATTCACGCGATCAGGGTGGTCCCCCCATGGATTTTGCAGGTCGAAATCCGTGACAAGCTTCTACTGTATTGACCACTATTTAAGATGGGTTTTCACAGGTAGATAGCCTTATCATGGCTCTCAAGGCCTTTCTCCTAGACTTCTGCAACAATCTATTACAACTCATGTTCCCTGGACCTCACCAGGAGCATGTGAACAAGAAGAACTCAAGTGTCTCTAGCTCATATCTCACAATCTGCTTCATTATTCCCCAGTGCTCTCTGGATTCCCTCCTAGCATCCCAAGACCCATTCTAATCTCATATTTTCCAGGAGATATCCCACTGTCTTCATGAAGATTTATATCTTTTTCTGATCTTTACTATATTTTCATGGAATCAAGAGGAAGAAGAGAGAAATGTGCATGGTAAGTCAGTGCCTTGAATTGGAATTCATTGTTCATGTCTCACAATATGCTCATCTTATCCTACATGCTCAGTGTCTTTATAGATATTTCCAAGGTTGCAAATTTAATATTTTAATTCTTATTCCATTCTTGGGCATTTCTGTTTCCTTTGCTGCATTGTTTGCATCTAGTCATTCTCGTGTTGCAGGCTTTTCTCAAATCACTGTGTCCTTTGTTGTTTATTCATGTAAAAAGATGTGATGATACAAAGGCTTCCCAGGTCCCTGTGTGAGTTGATGGCTGTGATAGACAGAATGTGTTTATGTTGAGAAGAATACTTGCCAGAATGTAGGAACGTTTCTCCAAATCTGCAACTTCTGGTCTATCAACATATAGATGATGCATCTGATGGTAGCAACACTCAGAATTTGCTAGATTATGGTTTCCTTCACTGAGATCATTAGTCACCACCTCTTATTCTACTCTCTGAATTCTGTAGATAGTTTAATATCATGTTCACTGATGATTTCTTGTCCAGTTCTTTGTTTTTGTTGAATAATACCTCTTTAGTGTCATTACTGTTGCTGTTAGGTCATGGGAGGAAAAGTTGATAACATTATCTCTAGGCTGAAATTTGACACTAAAGTTCAAATTTTTACTTTTGTGACCGATTTTTTGAAATGTGGATTTCACAGTCCCTCTGCCTCTTTTTTAAATATATATATATATATTTATTTATTTATTTATTTATTTATTTATACAGAAAAGGAAAGGAGGAGAAAGAGAGGGAGAGAAATATTGACATGTGAGAGAAATGTTGATTGGTTGCCTCTTGCATGTCCCCAAATGGGGACTTGGACTGCAACCCAGGCGTATGCCCTGACCGGAAATTGAACCAGCAATCTTTTGGTCCAAGGCTGGTGCTCAGTCCACTGAGTCATGCCGATCAGGGCATCCCCTGCCTCTTTCACTAGCTAACAATCATTAACACTAGAATTTTACTGATTTCTGATAATCCAAATGTTAAAAAGCAATGTAATGATTGATGTTATATTAACTGTGCATAGTGATTTATTCCCAGAGTATTGGGAATATGGGAATATTTCCTGTTCTTTAATACCTGTCCACAGAGGATCCTAGGAGCTTATTTCCCAGAAACAGCAATCAGAGCCTAGGCTGACCTTTCCCAGCCATTCATTTACTTTCTCCTCCCCTAAGTACCATCTAAGCCCTTTGTTCCCATTACATCTTGATGACCCAGCATCTTGAACAATATTCTGCCCAGTCTAATTCTTTCTGTAAGTCCTGAGTAGTTATTCTCTATATCGACATCTCCATGTATGTCTAGATAGAAAAAGGGAAGGTAAAGTCTTCATCAATTTCCCAGTGATGACCAACAGTAGTTAGAGAACTAACTAGGACAGCAATTTCACTCCTATCTTCCAAGACTCTGATTAAAAGCCAAAGAAGTAACACAAAAAGAAACACAGTTGAAGAAATAAATCTGTTTATCATTTAAAAGTTCATACACATAATAATAGGAGATTCCTTCATAGAGGACCGAATGCAACCCCTAAAAACTTGTGATGACACCAGATTCTAGATTTCACACAATTCAAATATTAGAGAATATTCTCCCAAATTGATATATAATGTCATGTGATCCTTTACTTAGGTTTTCAGATCAAGTTATAAACTTATAAATTGTTTGATGATAGGTGGCTGAAGCAGGGAGATTTTCTAGCACGCTGGTCATCTAAGTTTTAGTATACTTCCAAATAAGAAAAAAAAATCTTTCCAATTTTATCACTGTCACATCATTAAAAAAAAAAACAACCTTGTTAGGATAATCAGTCTTTCTGTTAGCTGTTCATCATGGAGAATTTTATAAAAGTCTAAGAGTACTTTATTTTTAAAAAATTTCAGTGCAATTTTTGATTTCATGATTTGCTACAGGTGACATTCATGTTTATTCCTCGAATTTATTTCATCAAAACACAGAGAAATATTTTCATGAAGAATTTCAGAAATGCATGTTGATGCAAAGGCAACTACCTTGGTTGTACAAAATGAACTAATTGAAGCAAGAGATTTATTTTCATATGGTTCCTTCTATGTTAAGAACCCCCCTAGGAAGTCATAGGTCAATTATTTCTGTCCAAAGATAAGGCTTTTATCATCAGCTGCACCTGGACATGGTTATTTATAAGCATTCATGCCACCAAAACATACAAGCAGCTTCTACAAATGTTAAAAGACTGAAAACTGAAATAATCCTATAAGAACCACCAGGAAAACTAGATGTAGAAGATGTAGGCAGGGTCAACAAGTGAAAGGGCCCTAGGGTACCTTGTCTTATGACATATTGATCAGCAGTCAGATCCTTCTTGTCAGCTTTAAATCAACAGCTAACCTTCTACTCAAAACCAGGGGGTATAATCCTCAAGATAGAAGGAGGGGTACTTCAATTACTCCCACAATTCATCTCTGAATAAAGGTGAATGATGTACAGCCCCAGAGATCCCCAATCCATCAGCACAGGATGTCCTCCATTTTGTTCAGGTCCTTTAAAATTCTTTCAATGACATATTATGGTTTTCAGTATTAAAGTCTTGTGTTTCTTTTGGTAAATATGTTCCTAAGTATTTTATTCTTTTACATGCTATGGTAAATGGTATTTTTTTACTTTTTTTCAGATTGTTCCACAAACCAATTTGATTAACCTTATATTTAAAAAAATCAGTGTTCAGGATTTTTTTTCTCTCTTTCCATTTCCTTATGACTCCTTTATTATACAATTTTTTTCTATGCCTTGCTTTAAAATCTAAAACTATTTTTTATATTTTATGTAAAAAACACTCTTTTCTACAAAGGATGGCTTTATAGTATCTATAATTTTCTTTTCCAAAACACCCTTTGAACTGAAAGGCTTATGGATAATGATGCAGTCCAGTCTGTTCATAACACAATTGGGGATCAGCGATCCATGATGTAAAATAATTCTTTGAAATATGTGAAATGAATTATGGAAGGGGTGGTCCTTCTGACTCTCAATTTAGGACTCTTTCTCTTTATGAGACAATGACTTTATTTTTAAATTCTACATTTGATTTTAAATTTTTACAGAATGAGACATATATACCAACTTAATGTGCTTTATGGAGCACCTAGCACAACACACAGATGCTTTAAATGGGTGTATTTCATTATGAAAATCAGATCCATAAGGCCCATGGTCCTGTGGGTAGTTGGACTCTGTTTTATAAACTTGTCCATTTTAAGGATTTCTCTTAGTAGTTTCTGCCTACAAGGCCTGTGAAACATTTTTTACATAATAATTATGTAGATCAGTGTGACCTAAAAAGGAAAGAACACCAACTTGATCCTCAAAGCTCAGGGTGATAATATTTTGACCTATAGCCGTTTTTGGTTCCTTTTGATGGCAGAGTTCAAAAAGTTCTATATGCCTTGTTTTGTGAGAAGAGGCTGTACTCACCTCCATTATTTACATGCAGGATTCTACCTGTAGGTTAAATTGGCTGAGGTGTCCTTCCAGCAGGACTGGTCAGCATCAAATGTAATTTACTGTGGGGAGGGGGCTAATTCAGACTTCTGGGATGAGCATAGAAAGAGGACAGTAGCTTTTCTTTTAAGTTTATGGTTAAATATTAACTTAAGTGAGAGCCATTCCTCAAAACAGCCTCTTAGTGTGTTACATATGGCAATTTTCCATAATTTAGTATATTGAAGGCAAAAGTATAAAACAGAACCATTCAAGACTGGTTGAAGTTTATATAACACAGTAATATGTTCTGACAATGGAGAAAGAAGCATCATACATGGTCTCCGTGAACTCACATATACTAAGTTATTAAATAACCCATACCCATAAATAGAGGCTTTGCCTATATAAACAAATCCCTCCCATGTGGCAATAACATTTCCACCCACCACTGTCTCACCAGATGGCTTTACCATCCATTTCCTTGGTTTACTCAAAAAGTCATGTGAGTGCCAACAATTCTGCCATTAGGAGAACAGATGTAGGCAAACTGAGTCATCAGCTAATAGTTGTCAAGAGTTGCTTGTCAGCACTGATAGTTTCCTACACTGGAGTGAGATCTGAACATGGGTACACCTGGACAGAGGCAACCTCAGCAGACCTGCCAGGTGATGGAAGAGCTTATTTGGTGACTTGGCTGGGCATTGTGCCATTGTTCTCACTTTACCAACTCACATTATTGATATGTGAGATGCAGAGTCAGGTGGAAAGGTTTAATATGAATTGCTGAACTGGTGCCTCTTTATCACTGGCCCAGCTATGTGAAAAATCACTGTAAGAATTCCCTTAAGGGATCACTGTTGAGGTCCAAACAAAATTTCCAAAACTGGAGAGGATGCTACCTGTGGAGGATTCTAAGGAAGCAATATATATAAACATGTCTCTAAGGAAGAGAGAGAATATGTTGTCCCAGGCAACCTGGACTACACTCAAACCTTAAATTGACCCAGCAGACTCTCTCTAACTAAGCTCCTTCAATGATAGATTTGGTATTTAATTGCTCTGACAGTTAATTAACATCCAAACAAGTACAGCAATAAACAGGCATACCATTTGCTGAGAACCTGTAAATAAATGATAATAACATAATTAGACATCACTGTCTTTGAGTTGATAATGATAGAACTAAGGTTATTACTATATTTGAAATGGCAACAGATAGGGCTCTACTCTTTCTTTTACAGGTTTAATGAACCTGGATTACAAAAAATAATGGCATTCCTAGCTCAAAGTATACCCATTGATGGCACAGGTTTGGATTTTGTGATGATCACTGACCATTTCTTGTCATTTAAATGCACTTTAAAATGCTGACCTATTGTTCCAGTGTTAGTGCACATTCTTCAAAAGAGAGATTTCATTTCTGTGTGTAGAAATGTTACAAAAGGGGCCTTCAACCCTAGGATTCTAAGAAAGTTATTGTTTTCATTGCTGCAGAATTTGACAGGTCACTCACAGAACCAGAACTGATCCCTTCATGCCCCGGTGCTGATGGCCAGGTCACAGAGCACGTCAGCACTTTGGAGAACAGCTAAAGTTGAAACAGTAATTTCTAGCACTATTTCCTATTTCTCATTCCAAGTGCAAACCTATTAATTCTGGTGGATACTTTCTAATGAAAATTCTTGAGCTTCTGATGGTCTGAGTGTGAGTTTGCTGTAAGCAGATCATATGGAAATAATTAGGAACTCTTCTAATGTGTTGATTAGAGCACATTGAGGAGCAGAGAGGATATTAATCACTCCCCTCGACACTTATTCATATTTGCTCTTTTCTACACTAGTTTTCAATTTTTTGTTTGTGTACAATAGGGGTATAACAGTTTTATTTGTTTTCATTTGTGGATGGCCACTGCCAAATGAAAGGTGGCATGTCTCTACCTACAAGTCAGCACATTGCCTTGTCACTAAACTTGGTACCCTCTAAAGTTCCACATCCTTCTCCTTTCCAAAATCAGGAGCATATTGTGCAGGTAGAATAGCTTTGACTGTGAGAAGAGCTCTATGCCCTGAAGAAATGTAAATAAGGGTGGTTTTTTAATAGCACATCCCTTCAAAGTGCTAACCAACTACCAGTTCAATAATATTCGCAGAATGCCAAGAAAGCATATAGTACCACCACCCTACTTCACAGATGAAGGAACCAGCAGAGCATGACCAAATGACTCAGCAAGGTCAGGCCATCTGCTGGGTCCAACTACCAATGACAGGAATGTGAGTCCTGAGCACTAACCCACACAGCATGACCCTCTGTTTCTGGCTCACTGGAGTTCTATAACTTGTGCTAAAGCTGAGCTAATGCTCTAAGGAGTATTTTCTTGTTTACAGATGAGACACTTATGGGAGTGGGGAGTAGGGAAGTAGAAAGGGAAAAAGTTGAGATAAGGCTTGTCTTTGAAATCTGAGCTTATGTATTCCATGTAAAGTGGCGTTTGCAACATGTCCTACCAAGATATTTGATTGGTCTGTGGAATGTGCCGCCTCAAGCAAAGTAGCAATTACATTTGAGTTCTCATTCTGAAAACAGAATGTTTCTTCAGTGTGCACACAAGCAAGTGCCTCATTTTTCTCCTCCTACCTTGGAGCCATTAATGTTCACAAAAGAAATGATTTGGTTTAAAATAGCCAAAACAAGGTGTCCTAATATTTCTTCATTAAAATTAATTCAAAGTAAAAAAAGTTTCATCTTCAAGCAGTCTGGATCAGCTTTCAAAAGGAATAATCAGGTTTTGCACAGTGTGTCTAGTTCTTTGGGAATTCAGTTCTGCTTTAAGTTGCTTCACGAAATCCAGAACTTCAGGTGATGCTAGGATAAAAATGGCAAGCTTTCACAGAAGGTCTCAGGAGTGAACCCAGTCACCCTGTGCCTGTTACATCTAACAATATTTACACTGATACTGGCAATCTAACAACAGGGAGACTAAGAATACTAAGATCCTATCACAAACATAATTAGAGCACTTTTACATTGTTTCTAAAATGTATATATAATGGTGGAATAAATATCATTTTGTAACGGTAGCTAGCTGGGTGATTCTAGGTTCAGAAATGAATGAGTTCAGGTATCGGTCCAGGTTCCATGGTCCCACCCCTTTTCACCACTGAGGCCAACCCTCTGATTCACACAGGAAAAACCTGAGGCTGATGATAGTTCCCCATTCATCTTCATTACCAAAGGTGTTTTTTTTTTAGTTCAGAAACACATTCCAGGTTTTAGGCTCTTCAATCATCCATCACATTAGAGTTATTATTCTAAGAGTTTTAATTTAACAAGAAAAATGATGACTCCAAAAGTTGGAAGGGAGTAGTCAAAGAACATGTACGAATGATGCATGGACATGGACAAGGGGGTGGAGATAGACTGTGGGAGTGGGCGATGGGGTGAGATGGAGGAGGGCAAAAGGAAAACGTTAGGACAACAGTAATACAGTAAGCAAGAATAAAATATTTTTTTTAAAAAAGGAACAATTGTCTCAGTGAACATTCTGTCTAGGTAGAAGTTATTCAACTGCAAAAGGAGTTGCTACAAAAACTTCCATTTTATATCCAGATCAAAAGGCATCTTTAGTTTATAATGGCTAACCTTTTTTTAAATCACTTTATCTTCACCATAGTCTTTCATTTATCATTTTCCTATTTTCACCCTCAGATGTTTTACCTGGGCAAGCATTGACTTTCACTAGAGTCAGTTTACTGTCCTAAGTAGTGTAAGGATGGGAAACAAGCAATGTGTCCCTGTCTTCAGAGACTGGCTCCTCAGAGTCTATGCAATGCTTACTTGGGCCTGAGTGAGCATCAGGGTCTGTGTACCTGCCTGATCTTCCTGCTCAACTCCTGTGAAACAGAGCTGAGTTATTTCAATGAGCAGGTGCTGCCACTGTTTGCATCAAGAGATGTCTGGAAGGGCTCACTCAACAACCATGTAAAGAAAAGGGAACATTTTTTGCCAAGTTTAAAGCTAAACATCAGTGTTATACATGGTTCTGAAAAAAGGAAACCTTGGAGCTCAATAAGCCTTGGGAAGAGAGAGAAAGAGGTTGGGCTTCCTGGTGTTCAAAATACATACGAGGTTTTAGTAAGTGAAAGAAAAGAATGTTGTGTTCCAGTATCTTTGACTCATTGACTTTTGAATTCTGATAACAATCTTAATGTCACAGAACAATGGAAGTTTAGAATTAAATCAAAAAGTGTGAACAGGAGCAATGTTAGACCACAGGCCTCAGCCTCAGCACAAACACTACACCTGGAGGAATGGGGATTTGGGCAGAAGCATGCAAAATTACAAGGAATTTAGAAATCTGCCAATATCCAAACCACTTTTCACTTTTCTTCTCTTTACTAAAAGGTAAAATTATCTACATGTATTTATATTTTTTCCTCAATTATAAAGCTTTGAAAATATGACTATGACAATCACTTTACATAATTTAATTTAATTCTCACAATATGAACATTACTGTCCACTGTCTCACAAAAATGCAGACTTTTGGGAGAGCAAGCAACTTATTCAAGCAATTCTGACCTTACCTAACAGATATGGATCCAGATGCCAAAACTCTATCTTTTCATCAGACCACTCCACCATCTCTAAATGAGCATACACAAAGACCTCTGAAAGAAATTGAGTCAAGCATTTTAAGATCATTTTATTATTTTAATCATTTATTTAAAACAATCTATTGTTTAAGTTCCTGGTGGATTCTCACTGAATCAGATTGATTTACACAGTCTTTAGGTAGCCTCACTTTTCATCCGAATAAATGACTAGCATTTAAAGATAACCTAACAGATAAATTCCCACCACAGGGCCCACCATGGAAAAAGTTGCTATAAGTAAGTGTCAAACAAGAATAACATGTGTCACTGTGCCAAGATATCCAATAGAGAGAGAAAACTACTTGCCACTAATCAATATTTATTGAATTCTTGCCACAGCAAGGAAGCTGAGAGGACAAAGCCACACAGACCAGGTCATGATTCATTGAGGTTTAACTCACTTTTAAGCTGGGGCAGCTCAAGTGCTAAATGTCTTAGCAAACAGCTTTGGGGGCTGTAAAAGATTTGGACTCTTCCATGTAGATAACCATCATTTTCAATCTCCCAATTAAAGTTCTCTGCATTAAAATAAAGAATAAGTTAGAGGCTAAGAAATTCTTACCTTTAATACCAAACACAAATCTAGTCATCACATTACTCAAATCTTAGAATCTCTCCCCTTTTGTGAATTAGAGATTTACAGCTCTAAGAAGACCAAGAAACCAACAGTGAGAATAATTAAAGAATGCAAATTATGAATGAGGGGAAAAAGTTAATCCCTACTGATGTAAGTTTGATTAAGAAAGTCAGTGGTTCTTTTTTTTTTTTTAAGATTCTTATTTTTATTTATTTTTAGAGAGAGGGGAAGGGAGGGAGACAGAGAGGGAGAGAAACAGCAATGTATGGTTGCCTCTCACATGGCCCTCACGGGGACCTGGCCCACAACCCAGGCATGTGCCCTGACGGGGAATTGAACCGGGACCCTCTGGTTCCCAGCCTGCGCTCAATCCACTGAACTACACCAGCCAGGGCAGCGGTTATCTTAAGCATCATCAAATCTTTACACTGATGTGGGTAATGGAGAATGTAGAGTTAGGCTTTTCAATGCATTTCATGTTCTCAAACAGTCTGAACAAAATGACATTTTAGATATATCTTTGAGACAATATGAAAATATGATTAGAATTTTGAAGTAATACATCAGGTATTTTTTCCTCTGGTTTAAAAAAAGTATTCTTCCTATCTTAGCTATGAGAAATGGTGGACAACATTTTGACACAAATGGGGTTAGCAATAGCCAAGAAACTCCTATTATGAAATATGGCACTGATCATAAATAATATGTGACATGTGCTGAGTAGGAAAAATTATTAATGTATTCATTAATTGGAAAATTAAGTTCTATTTAATGGAAAATAATATTATTAGTTTGAATAGTGTTTTGTGTTCTCAGAAAGACACTTGTTCTGTTTTTAAAAACAAAGGACTTAGGTGTCAGCTTGGACATTCAAGACCTACGTAGAAACCCATGTTGAATTTATACTCATGGACCCTTACTAACCAGTAGCAATGGCACTAATATAACGACTGGAGTTCAGTTTGAGTAGATTATCATAACTAAATAAAAAAAAGAATGGTAGGGACACAATTCTTTGTATCTCTCACAGCTGTTTGCAAACGCCTTGAAAAGAACAGAAGCTTGACACATGAGATATTGACACATTCAGTCTGACCATGGTGATGTGTTCATCACCTCAGCTGTATCTAAGATTCTGTAACATCTACCTGGCTCACTGCTTTTCATCTCCCTGCCTCCAAAACTGTCTTTCTAAAAATTAATAATATGTAATGGCTCAAAGCAGAATCTCAGCTTCCATAGTACATTCCTCACAGGCCCCTGTGAGCTGGCTCCTGAGGACCTGGGTGGCCCTAGACCCTGGATCTTACACATTCATTTCCCACTCCCAGGAAGCTGACCAGCCAAGTCTTCCAGCCCACCCTGGGTACTGCTTCATGCCACCATGCTGCCTACCTATGTCCTCTCAGTGCTCAACGGTTCTGTGTACACAAAACTGCTAACATTTTTCAGAAAGTTTCTCTGGTGACAAGAGCCCACAAGGCCCACACATGTGAAAGTCTAACATTCTGGAGAATTAGCATCACTGGGGAGCAACTCCCAACCATAGAGTAACTGGCATTGGTTTCCAACTCATCCTCCACACTGTTGCTCAGGGTTCTCCCATGGGCTGAGTCCAGTTTCTCCCTGAGATAACTTGCTGGAAATTCTCATCTACAGTTGCTCTTACTTTTCCATGTCACCTCCTCCCAGGTGCACTGCTTGGACTCAAATTCTCATCTGGGTGGGCTGCTGGAGGAGCCCCACCAAGACTTCCACATGCTATTCCTACTTCCAGAGAATGTTCTTCCATTCCTCTATGTTCTCCTGAGAACTCCTGAGATTCATTCAAGGCAAGAATTCTCAAACATTAATGTCCTACAAATCACCAAAGCACAAGTTCTGATTTAGCAGGCACACTGCAGAACCTGAGATTCTGCAGCTGAGATCTAGCTTCCATACAGTGAAATACCCCTGATCCACAAACATACCTGAGAAGTAAATATCAAGACACAACTCAAGCACATTTTCCTTCAGAAGTCTGCCTTAGACCTGATTCACTCATATCCTGGTGACTAATTTATCTGTTTCTATGTTTACTATACTATGGGGTAACTCTTTGTTTATAGGTCTGTCCCTTCAAGGAGTCTGCTCCTGTAAAATAAGGGTTGTATTTTCTTACCTGTGTGCCACAGGATGAACATGTTCCCTGATGAATTACACACATCTATTACTGAAAGAATTAATAAACACATCATGTTATAGCAAGCTCCATCCTAATTTTTATATGTACATCTATTGTGCTGTGAAACATTCAAGTGATTCAGTCAAGTGTCTTTTAATTGTGAGTTACACAAATTCTTCAGCTTTCTAGTTTATTTTCCATGTTAAATTAGAGACTTCATTACTTCTGAACAGTAGGATTTCTTCTCTATGGACACTTAACAGATATAAACATCACCCTGATGATTTAGGTCCTCCATCTAAAAGGGCAGGGGGTACCAATCACTGGAATCCCTTCTTATTCACATTTAAAATACCTAATGAATGTTCTGCAACTGCATCACAGGAGCAAGCACAATGGGACTGCTCTCCTTTACCTGCTATCAATTGTTCACAAATGCCATTGTCCTCAGAATCTCAAAGTTTAGCTCCTGGTTTATTCCAGCTGCTTCCTCCTTCATAAAAGTCACTGTGCCTAGGTGAAACTCAATCTATCAGGGAATAGTTGATACTATGTCCTTAGATGGGCACCTAATAGAAATAGTATCTGGTCCTCTACTTGAAGATGCAGGATCAGAAACCAGAGTGTTTTCAATATATCAGGTTCTGAACTAGATAACAGCCTTGATAATGGACTCAAGCGAAGTGAAATATGATGCTGGAAGTTGGCTCTTATCTCATTCCAGCCAAATCCCTTACCTAGAAACCTTGAGCACAAGAGAATGATGTTTTCATGACAAGCAAAATGGACTGAAAGGCCTTGACATATAAAGATTAACTGGACCAGATCTTGAATAATATTTTATACTTTAATTGCATCTGTGAAAGTACATTGTAGCTCTTATTGTCTAGATCCATGTTTCCAATCAGGTGAGTCAAGTCCTTGAGGACAGAAATCATGTTAATTCATCTTTTTACCCCAGAACGTCATCTGACCTTTTTAGGTATTCAATTAATCATTGTTCAATGAATAAATCAATGAATAACTGAATGAATTATGACCACACCACACCGTAATTTGTAAAACACCAGTCAGTAGATTAAAGCTTTGGGATTCCAGAGAGCTAGGGAGGGGTTAGAGTCAGTGTCTCAAAGATTTTACTAGTTCAAAAAGGGCATGCTTAATATTAAAACCACAATGAGATACAACAGCAAACCCACTAAGATGGCTCTAAACAAAAGAAAGAAAATAAAAGGGATTGGTGAGAATCTGAAGAATTAGAATTCTCATGCACAACTGGTGGGAACATAAATGGAATGTCTATTTTGGAAAATAGCATAGCAGTTTCTTAAAAGGTGAAACATAACTTTAGCATTTTCCAGAAATTCACTCATCTATATACTCAAGAGAAATGAGAACATCTGTCCACATGAAGACCTGTGCATGAATGTTCACAGCAGCATTATTCATAGTAGCCAAAACTGGAAACAACTCATAAATTGTCTATAAACTTCTGACAGAGGAGCAAAGTATGGTCCATCCACACGAGACACACCTTCAGTAAAAAAGAACATTTACAATGTTAATAAAACATAAATCTTTCCAACAGAACTGTTTTCACTCTTAGAATTTCCTTAGAATGCTGTATTCACTGAACAACTTCTCCCACACAACCTTGTTGTTGCATATACAGTACTTCTAATTTTACCCTTTAAAAAATAAATTTACTTATATTTTATGATTAATATTTAAATAAATTTATCATTGTGTTATCAAGTTAGAGATCAGCTCAAAAATTTCTGTAGCCCACCTTTACTGTGAGATCATCATTTATGATGGTTAATTTCATGTGTCAACCTGATGGAGTTAAAGAATGCCCAGCTAGCTGGTGAAACAATATCTCTGGGTGTGTCTGTGAGGTTGTTTCTATAAGAGATTAGCATTTGAATCTGTAGACTGATCCTCACCAATGTGAGTGAGCATCATCCAATCCGTTGATCCACTGAATAGAAGAAAACAACACAGAGAAAAAGTATATTTGCTCTCTGCTTGATCTGGGACAT
>PVJI01030486.1:0-14030 GCA_004026765.1 Micronycteris hirsuta | reverse complement strand
TAACTGTGTATTTCCTCTAAGTCTACGTTGTCTATACCCTGCTACTTTGGAACTTTTAATAGGAATTTTTTAATTTTCCTTATAATTTTATTTGACTCATGAAGTCATTGAGTATTGTGTTTAATTTCCAAATATTTGGAGATTTTCCAGATATCTTACCATTATTAAATTCTAGTTTAATTTCATTTGATCAGGGAATACACTTTGGTTGGCTTTAGTCCTTTAAACTTACTGAGATTTGTTTTGTGGTGCTTACTATGTTGTATCTTGGTGTTTCGTGTGCACTTGACAGGGGTGTGTATTCTATTGAAGTTAGGTAAAAGTGTCCTGGAAATGTCAATCAGGTCAAGTGAGTTGATAGTATTTTTCTAATCTTATGTAAATTTACCAATTTTCTGTATGCTTATTCATTTATTCTGTCAGTAGAAATTAGTTATTGAAATCAGTTACTGAAATTACCAGTTATAATTGGACATTTCTCTTTGTAGTTCTATAAGATTTTACTTCATATTATTTGAAATTCTGTTATAAGGGTCATATACATTTCAGATATTACATATCCATACATTGACCCTTGATCATTATGAAATGATCCTTTATCCCTGGTCATAGTTCCTGCTTTGAATTCTACTTTAATACCAAGTTGTTACTTTAAAAATATAACTTTGTTGAGATACAGTTTACATCATAAATTTACCTGTGTCCTGAGTGGTGCAGTCTGATCGCTATAGTCAGTTTTAGAATCTTCATCCTCCCGTAAGATCCCTCATACACATTTACAGTTAATCCTCATTTTCACCCCTAGTCTCAGGGAACCTACTTTCTGTCTCTATAAATTTCATATAAATGAAATCATACAAAATGTGATTTCTTGTGCCTGCCTTTTTTCACTTAACATGTTATTGAGGTTCATCCGTGATGTAGCATGTATCAGTAGTTCATTTCTTTTTATTACTGAGCAATGCTATATATTTTTCTCTGAGTCCCATAAAATTCCATTGTATAATACCACCTTTTGCCCTGGCTGGTGTGGCTCAGTGGATTGAGTACCAGTCTGAGAAACGAAAGGTCACCAGTTCTATTCCCAGTCAGGGCACATGGCCAGGTTGCAGGCCAGGGCCCCAGTTCAGGGCATGTGCGAGGCAACCAATTGATGTATCTCTCACACATCAATGTTTATCTCCCTCTCTTCCCCTCTCTCTAAAAATAAATAAATATTTTTTCTTAATAAAGGCTCAGTGGAATACCACATTTTGTCTATCCACTCCCCATTGACGGACATTTCCACTTTTGAACTATGATGATTAATACTGCAAAACATTCTCATAAAAATCTTTGCATGGGCCTGTTTTCGTTTCTTTTGGTAAATACTGGGAATAGAATTGCTGGTTTATGTGGTAGTTGTATGTTTAACTTTTTGAGAAACTGCCAAACTATTTTCAAAAACGACTACACCATTTTACATTTCCTGATAGCAATGTATGAGGATTCCAATTCTCCACATTCTCATCAATATTTGTTACTGTCTTAATTAATATACCCGTTCTAGTTGGTATGAGATAGTACCTCATTGTGATGACTGATGATGTCGAGCATGTTTTTGTGTGCTGATTAGCCATTTGTATATCTTCTCTGGTGAATTGTCTGCTTATATTTTTCTACCCATTTTCAAAAATTGAATTGTTTGTTTTTTTTATTGTATTATAGCAGTTCTTTGTAAATTCTGGATAAAATCCTTTATAGAGTATGTGTTTTGCAAATATTTTAGTTTGTTGCTCATCTTTGCATTGTTAATGGTATTCTTTTTCCAGTAAAAATTTTATTTTGATGAGGTGAAAATATTTGAATTGTTGCTCATCTTTGCATTGTTAATGGTGTCCTCTTTTCAGTAAAAAAATTTTTATTTTAATAAGGTGAAATTATAAATGCTTTCTTTTATCAATATGGTTTAGGGTGTTGCATCTAAGAAATCTTTGCCTAATGCAAAGATTTTCTCCTGTTTCTTCTTCTAAAAGTTGTATTGTGAGGTAAAGGTCTAAGGTCATCTTTTTGCATGCGATATCCAGTTATCTCAGTACCATTTGTTTAACAGACTATATCCTACTTTCCCCAAAGAATTGTCTTGGCATTTTTCCTTTGCTTGGAGTTTGTTCAGCTTCTCCCTCCCTACACTGTGCCGGTAAACCTCTCTAGTTAGTGAGTTGGAGTTGTTTCCCTTCTCTTTGGGATTACTGTCCTGTGGTTGTTTCATTCTATTTTGTCTCTTTTCCTAGTTAATTAAAGGTTAATTAAAGGGTAAATGTGGTGCCTATTACATCATCATGTCCAGAAGCAGAAGTGATCTCTCTTACATTTCAGCCTAAATTTTTTTCTCTTTTTGTTTAGCATTTCATAAGTTTCTTAAAAATAAAAATATTGGTTTTATAACTTAAAATATAAATGATTTTTAATTAAAAAAGAAGCCGAATCATCAGCATTTTGGACATTAATATCAGCAACATATCAGTGTTCTTGTAACTCATAGGCAAGAAATTATAGATCTGATTTAGGACATGTAATTTTTTTAATTTACTGTTAATTTTGAGGATATCAGTTCTATTTAATATCAGCTTGAAGAATGTTTGTAAAATGTGTGCCATACTGATTTCAGGCGATTGTGGAAAAATGTCACAGACTCTCTGAGAGAATCTGAAATTGATAAGGCCACAGAGCATAAACGGACCCTGGAAGAACGCCAGAGGACTGAAGAAAGGCATCGTATTGAAACAGGCACACCCTGGAAAACCAAATATTTTATTAAAGAGGTATATTCTACCTGTCTTCAGACCAAAATTCATTGCCTACTTAGTGAGAACTTTAGCTTAGTAGGCTTTCTTGAATTGTTATCACTCACATATCTCCATTTCTAAAAATAGTCCAGCATAACCATGAGCAGTTTTATGAACTTTTCACAATTTGTCAAAATAAAATAGTTCAGCTCTGGTCAGGTTGACTCAGTTGGTTGGAACATTGTCCCTCACACCAAAAGGTTGTAGGTTCAATCCCTGGTCAGGGCACATACCTAGAGTGCATGTTCAATTGGAGTGTGTGTGAGAGGCAACTGATCAATGTTTCTCTCACGTAAATGTCTCTCTCTCTCTCTCTCCAACCCTTCCTTCTTTTCTCTCTTTAAAATAATAAATATTTCCTCAGGTGAGGATAAAAAAATGAATAAATAAAACAAAATAGTTCACTAACAGTTCAGTTGAAATAGATTTGGGGACTTAATTGGCCATAAATGAAAATACTAACAAAATCTTTAATTATAATAATAAAATATACAGTTTATAATTTTATTGCCTTTGTACCACACTGAAATTCTGTGTTTGCTTTCAGAGACCACTTTGTTGTTTGTTGTTATTGTTTCGCTCATTCATGCATTCATTGGCTGTTTCTTATATGTGCCCTGACTGGAAATCGAACCTGCAAGCTTGGAGTATTGGGACAGCACTCCAACCAACCAAGCTAGCTAGTCAGACGGGGCCAGAGACCACATTTTAAGGGAGACATGGGAAACTTAATTGGCTACACAAAGGAAGTGACTAGAATCTTTGCAGCATTTAAGGAAAAAATAATGAAGTGGGAGTGTTTAGCCTGAAAAACAGAAAATAGGAGCCATTCATTATAACTTTCTATTATATGTAGGCTTATTACATAGTACTTTTTTAATCAGGTTCTAATAGCAGACTAGAGCTAAGCCCAAACTACTAAGCACATTTTGAGTTTAACATAAAGACCTATGTAGAAGAGTTTAATGCACTGTTTTTGCAGTTGGACTAAATGATTTCTGAAGTCTTTTCTAAATTTAAAGATTTTGTTTTATTTATTACTTTCTGGTAGCCTCAGAAAGGTGAATGATGAACCAGATCTAATATCAAGAACAGTTTTCTTATCTATAGCCAAGTGTAAGGATACCCATTGAATTTTAATATTGGTCCATCAGGATGGTATCTTGAAAAAGTAATTTGAATGTGATTTTTACATAGTGGGAATTTATCACCAGTGGGCAGGGTGAGGAGGTGGATGGAAAATTACTAAGAATAACTTGGTTAGGTATCAGGGGTAGTGGGTAAGGGAGAGAGGCACTTGATTGGATAATTAAGGATGGGAGAAGAGGAGGTCGAATGGTTATTAAGGATGAAGTGATTCTTGATAAACTGGTTTATCAGGATTTTTTTTGCTAAAACTGGGCTCAGCAGGCCAAGATGAGGCCCACTCAAGAGGAGAGTCTCCAAGGGGTCTGACTGCAGTTTGGTCAGGGAGAGAGTCCATGTCGCTATAAGCCAAATAATTTGTGGCCTTAAATCATTTTTGGAATAAGGAGAGTAAATATATAAAAATATTTTTTAAATATAAATTGAAGGAGACATTGGGATTAAGGATGGAGGTTCAAAACCTACTGACTTTTCCTAGTGCCATAAACAGTAAACATGGAACTTTAATCATGGCAACTGTGGCCTCAACTCTGCCAAGCTCCCACCACAGTATTGTGCATTTGCTGCTGCTCCTTTTCCCCTCACTTGGCCTTCTCCTGTGCTTAGTTTAGTTTTTCACTCTACCTTTATCTCCTTGGAGCATCTTCTGTTCACAGGAACAAGAGAAAACTAGTGGGGTAGAGTCAGGAAAAAAGTAGAAACAATGCATTGGGATTAGAGATGCCAGTGAGATGGAGAGAACAGGTAGGACCTTCATGACCATTTATTTGTGGTCCATCTGCTGCCTCAATGTGCAGCATCTCAGCAGAATTGGCAGAACTGCTGCAAATGACCTCTGCAAAATGAAGTGTTCGTGGGGTACGACTACATCCTCTTGGACCAGAACTTCTCACCTAAGCTTAGCCAAACCACAGACATTGTTTCGTGTCCTAGTTAAACACAGAGATTTTTTTCCTTTACAGAAACTCTTTGTTTTTAAATATGAGAATAGAATTCCATTTCATTTCAACGAGGGTGTTGCCTTTAGTTTTGGTTATTGATTCTGAAAATATTAGAAGAATGGTTCTTTAATTTACTCTTCTGCTTGTTTCAGGGAGATGGCTGGGTTTATCACAAACCCCTTTGGAAAATAATTCCAGCAGCACAACCAGCAGAGTGACACATACTATCTAAGACTCGACCAAATGAAATTCTTCTCTGTTTACCCTAAATCCTCCCAGAATGGAGTCATTGCACTGAGTGACCTGCTTCCTGATTGCAGACTGAAACTAGCTAAACACGAATGTACCTGTTAGGGCACCATAGAATTGCAGCGAGACCAAAGTGTTGAAGAAGCACTATGGACCTCTCACCACCTACCTGTCCACATGATGTGAGCAATATCATCTGAAACCCTCTCATCTGACTTGTTAGACAATTAATCTTTTTATCCAGTTCCTGCTCCTAAGCTAAATTTCAATCCCCTATTTTTGCATGGGGGCAACAGATTAACACAACAGTGAAAAACTTAATGACTTTCATTTCTTTATAGTGAAAAGTGAAGTCTCTTTCAGAGTCTGTGCTTTGCTTTCTGTCAGTAACTTTAAGTAGTCATTGCTCATAAAAAACCAAGAGGAGGAGAAAGACAACCCAGAAGTGGACTCAGCCATTGTGCCTGAAATCAGTGTTAAAAAAAAAATCAACCAAGTTGTAGTAACAAGGCATTCTGTTCCTTCAAAGAGACTGTGTGCCTGTGTCTGAGGATCTTATCCATTATCCACCTCTGTTGGAACTCTCTTTTAAAAAGTATATTTATAAATTGATTCAAATTATAACCATGGAGAACTTTTTCTTCTGAGCATTTTAATATACTTGAAAACAACATTGACTTGAAAAATTTCAGAGCATTTTTCAATACCTAGTTTTATTAAATACTACACTTGAGAGACAGTTTTTTAAATATGTTCATGTCAATATGAGATTTTGGCCTTTCTCAAGAACTGAGGCATTAAAGAACATAGCAAATATTAAAAAAAAATAAAACTGTTACTTTTTTCATACTTTTTTTCCACTTGTAGGTTAATATCCAGTATTATGTTTTATCTCTCTGGATAAGTATGCTTTATCTTACATGTGTTCACTAAAAATTCAAAACAACTCTTCATATTTGTCAGTAATTCAGAAGTTATGTACAGTACTAAGAACATGTACAGTATGGTTTTACTATATTTTCTTTTCAAAGCAACTCAAATGCTGAAGAAAGAGTATGAAATCAAAAGATATCAGGAAATTGTATTTAGGTACAAATCTTTTTTTAAATAAGTATTTTATTGAGGTTAAAGAATTTCTGTCAACTAAAAGAATAGTGCTAATTACGGCTATCATCATTCATTCAAGTATTTATTGAGTACCTACTTATGGTGCTCAATACTTGTTACTGCAAGCTACCTTAATTTTCCAAGAGTGGTGCCTTATTCTGTTTCTTCTGATGTGGTCTTCCAATCAATGTGTGTAATACATACCTGTTTTCATCAGCCATTGTAGGTGGCTATGTCTGTTACGTCATCATAAGAAATTTAAGCTTTGTGCTCTGAATAAATTGTGTTTTATTGAAGGGGCTAATAGGATAAAAACAACAAAACAATTTTTTCAACAAATTGTAAATTACAAGAAAATAATGGGTTTATGTACAACCATTTTAATGATTCCCTTGTTCATTTTTGCTGTGAAATGCACTGAAAAAAAAATCTCGAAGTGAGTTATAGTTTATGTGTTGGGGAGATTAAAAATTAATAAAATTAGAGAAAAATGATGCCTTTGTCTGTTTTATGAAAGGAGAGAAATCGGAAATTCATATTTTAGTGGAGTTATTGCCCTGTTTTTTGAGAGACATTGATTTTTTTTCTTTAAATCCTTGTCTTCAGGAATCTCTTAGATAAAGAAGTAAATTTAATGAGTTTTTAAATTCTTATGTACATTTATTAGTATGAAATCTACTAATAACAGTACATTTATTAGTATGAAATCTTCTCGTATTATTGGACTGAACTCTGACAGGAGTGAAATACTTCAACTTTAGGGGAGTTGTTTTACCTTGTGCTTCTCTTCTTGCCATGTCACTTCTCTCCCAGATGCAGGACCCAGAGAGTGAGGGCAGAGAGTATGTTTCCAGAAGCTACACCTTATCCACCTAACAAGAGCGCGAGGCTTTTTGTTTTTGTTTGTTTTGTTTTGTTTTAGCTATACCTTATTAATATTTGGCCAGGGAAATGAGTCTTTGTAGCAATTGCTACATATTTTTGTCTCTTTTGGGGGGCATAAAGTTTTAAATGTACACTCCTCTGGCTACTAGGAATTGTATGTGAAGAAGTCTAAGATTCGAAGTGACAAAATGAAAATGTTCTGACTGTGTATTTGGGCTTTGAAGAAATTATTGCTCAGGTTTAGTGCCCACTTGAAGTCACTTAGCTAGGCCTTTATTCATTCAATAAACATCTGTTGAATATTCCTTTGGGGCTGGATGGTGCATTAGACTCTGACGTGACAAATATTATCCCTATCCTTACAGACTTAGATGAAAGCTACATTCCTGGAAATGGATGTTAACAAGGGCAAGGCTGTTGGTCTTTCCAAACCCCAGAAAAACATCATGAGAGGCAGAATGGAGCAAGGAGCTGAAAACAAGGGGATTGATTAAAAGTTTGCATAGGAAGCCGTGAATAATGCAGCCAGGTGACTAATCCTACTAAAGACTTTTGAGAGATCAAACCAAAGAGGCTCCCAATTTAGGAAGACAAATGGATAAACTGAATATACTTTAAGTTAAGAGCTTCGAGCCCCTTTCCTTATCCCATTCCCAAAATATTGGCAGTTAGGCTTATACCCTCAGACAAGAGATTAGAGATCTTTTTTCAGAGAACAACTCCAGAAAAAAGTGCTTCAGATATATTTGGAGGGTCCAGCAACAAAAAAAATCTTAGCTGACAACCCTGTTAATCACATAAAGCAAAGGCAAAACTCCCTCCAACATAACCGACCCTTCACCCTCCCACCAGCAAACTCTATGCACCCCTCCTCCCACCAACACTCTCCTACACATATATCGCACTGTAGTAGCCATGGATCAGCAGACATTTGAGGGAATATTCCAAAATGAATAAAATGATCAAACAATCAGGAAAAATGGAAATTTGAGGAGTCAGATAATTTGGGGAATGGGGGAAATAACCAGAAAAATCTTCAAATGATATGATCTTGCTTTTATGAAACATGAACAAAATGCTATTTTAATAATGGACTGCTTAGAAAACAAGAACAGGTCTTGGAAATTAAAGATATGATAGTTCAAATTAAGACTCAATAGAAGTTCTAAAAGAGCTCTCACACCTAAAAACATACACAATTTTTGTCAATTATATCAATAAAGCCTCAAAAAATAAAAAATAAAAGAGCTCTCAGCAAGTAGACCAAAAGGACAAAAGATGGAAAAATTGGAGAAATATGAAAATTACAGGAGCAATCCATGATGTCCAACACACAATTAGTGGAGATTCCAAGAAGAGAAAATCAGTAGAAGGGAAGATGTTATTTAGAAATATGAGTATAAACACAAGAAAATTTCCCAGAACTGAGTAACACGAATCCAGTTGAAAAGGCCATGGCTACCCTACACAACAGGGGAAATGTAAAAGCTCAAACCAAAGCACATTGTGAAATATCATAACACTAAGGATAAAGAGAGTCTCAAACCATAATAGGAACTTCCGGCCAAGATGGAGGCGTAAGTAGACACGCTGTGCCTCCTCGCACAACCAAAAGATGGAAAACATCAATTTGAAAACACAAAACAACCAGAACTGACAGAACATCGAACTTTATGGAAGTCCGACGACCAAAGAGTTAAAGACACGTTCATTGAGTCTGGTAAGAAGGGCAGAGCGGGGTGCACGGCCAGACAGTGGTTTGTGAAACCAGGCACACAACGCTGAAACAGGCCAGGGGGACCACAGCTGGTGGACCCGGACCAAGCAGGACCCAGGTCAGTAGAGCTGATGGTCCCACATTCGAGCGCAGATAAACCAGGAGAGGAAGTTGAGGAGTGGAGCAGACTGCAAAGCCCAGGGGCCCAGCTCCAGGAAATAAAATGTCAAACCACCGATTGAAAACACCTGTGGGGTTGAGGCAGCAGCAGGAGGAACTCCCAGCCTCACAGGAGAGTTTGTTGGAGAGACCCACAGAGTCCTAGAACAACCCTGCCCATGTGGGAATCAGCACCAAAAAGGTCCAATTTGTGGGTAGTGAGCAGAGCAGGTGCCACTGTTCCCTCTCAGACCCCTTCCCCACAGACAACATCACAACGAAAGGACGTGGGTTGCCCCGCCCTGGTGATCACCTAAGGCTCCACCCCATTATACATAACAAGAGTGCTGAGAGAAAAAAAAATGTCCCAAATGAAAGAGCAGATCAAAACTCTAGGAAAAAATACAACTAAGCCACGAAGAGATAGCCAACCTACCAGATGCACAGTTCAAAACATGTAATCAGGATACTCACAGAATTGGTTGAATTTGGACACAAATTAGATGAAAAAATGAAGGATATGCTAAAGGAAATGAGGGAAAATGTGCAGGGAACCAATAGGGAAGGGAAGGAAACTGGGACTCAAATAAATAGTGTGGACCACTAGGAAGAAAGAAACATTCAACCAGAAAAGAATGAAGAAACAAGAATTCAAAAAACTGAGGAGAGACTTAGGAACCTCCAGGACATCTGTAAACATTCCAACATCTGAATTATAGGGGTTCCAGAAAGAGAAGCGGAAGACCAAGGGATTGAACACTTATTTGAACAAATAATGAAAGAGAACTTCCCCAGTCTGACAAAGGAAATAGACTTCCAGGAAGTCCAGGAAGCTCAGGGAGTCCCAAAGAAGTTGGACCCAAAGAGGAACACACCAAGACACATCATAATTACATTACCCAAGATTAAAAATAAGGAGAGAATCTTAGAAGCGAAATCTTAGAGTCTTAGAAGAGAAAAGGAGACAATTACCTACAAAGGATTTCTCATAAGACTGTCAGCAGATTTCTCAAAAGAGACCTTGCAGGCAAGAAGGGACTGAAAAGTTTAACACGTCATGAAAGGCAAGGACCTACATCCAAGATTGCTCCATCCAGCACAACTTTCATGTAGAATGGAAGGGCAGATAAAGTGCTTCTCAGATAAAATCAAGTTCAAAGAGTTCATCATCACCCAGCCTTTATTATATGAAATGTTAAAGGGATTTATATAAGACATGGAGGGTTATCAACAGGGGAGTGGGAGGGGGAGAGAGGGGGAAAAGGTACAGAGAATAAGTAGCATAAATAGGTAGAAAACAGACAGGGGGAGGTTAAAAATAGTATAGGCAACCCAAAGAACTTAACGTGTATGACCCATGGACAAAAACTAAAGGGAGGGGAATGGGGAGGTGCGGGGCAGAGGGGAATAAAGGGGAGAAAATGAGACAACCGTAATAGCATAATCAATAAAATATATTTTTAAAAAATTTTTAAATAAAATTTTAAGTGGAAGTGAATTGAAATTGTGTAGCTGAATTGTACAGATGTTTTGAGGTCCAAACAAGAGAGATTTACTTGTCATGCTTAAGTCAGTTAATACTATTTATGAAACTTATGACCATACCTGTGGCTGAGCTTAAATGGATCATTTTCTGCCACCCCTTTTGCTCCCCCATCCACCTCTTCATCATTTCCCAGCATTCCTCACTCTTGCACTCCAGGACATGATAATACCAGCTTTCCCAAAATGTACCTGTTTCATGCCTCAGTGTCTCTCCTTATGGTGCTTGCAAGGCCTCTAACCTCCCTACTCATAGCCCACTCCACCTCTCGGCCTGAGTAGTTCTTCCCTCCTCTTTCTCTCACTACCATCTCCTTCCAGTTTTGGGTGAAGGCTCCTTCTCTGTGTTTCTGGACTTACACAATTTTGTAATTTTTTTCTTAAATAATTTTTTTAAATTGCAAAAGTAACTGATGCTCCTATAAAGTGGTAGAGATGTGTGTGTAGTAAAAAGAACTTTTCTCCTTCCAACTTCCATTCCCACTTCGAAGGATACCAGTGTTTGACTTTCCATACTTTAGAAAAAAATTTTCAAGCAGTATTTGAATTCATTTCCTAATGTAAAAGATTCAAATCGCAGAAGTTTATAAAGTAACAAGTAAAAGCTTCTCTTTGATTTCACCCTGTGTTTTCTTCCCCAAGCCATTAACGGTGCAGTTGTGCCCATCCACCCCACTTTTCTATCCATTTCATGTATATGCGCATGCATGTATGTTGTGGCAGATGCAAAAAACAAAACAAAACAAAAATCAAACTACTGGCATTATCAGAGTTTCCCTTTCCTTTCCCTTTGTCCCCTGCTTAACAGGGCATTCTTCGTTTTCAGAGCAAGATCATAACCTTGGGCAGAGGTGGAAAACTGAAGAAGAGGAGAAAAGCAATAGATTTTTCTACATAAGAAAGGTCTGGGAGCAATCTTGAGATGGAATGGAAAGATCTGGAGGCTACAGGAAAAGGGGTAGAGCCTGAGTGAGCAGGAAATTTTGAGGCAAGGGGGAAAAGGAGCAGTTGCTCTGAGGAGTAGAATTTTGGGAGAGATGTAGACATGAAAATTATGGTATTTAATGTAATTCTTCATTCATTACCTCGGGACATTCAATAAAGATCATCATTAGCTTTTATGGTTTGGGGAAGTCATGTCTGTGTTCATGGAAGAATCTGTAGGTCCACACTGAACTCAAGGGTGGAGTGAGTTTTCCCTGAAGCACATGGCTGCCAGGAAGAAGTTTATAGAATAACAAGAAACAAAGTTGGGATTCTGTAAAGAGAGAAGTGGAAAGGGGGTATGGGAGCTGGGAATCCCCACAAGTGCCACTAGATTGGCCCTAGGGGCCCCTCCAGCATTACTACCTGACTGCCACTAGCTCATCCTGAGCAAAGTTGGCAAGTTGACAGAACCAGTTGATGGAGCTTTTTAAAAATTCTAAATTTGAAATTTTGAAATATCACTGAACATCCAAGGATCATCAGACATCTTCAGAAAACGACAAAATGAAAGCAAGAAACTGATTTTTTTAAAAATGACCCAGGATGAAACAGAAACAACAAGAAAAGGGGGAAACACATTTTAAAAACCCTGAGGAGTAAGTCCGGAGATGCGAAAAGATACTGCATACCTAAAACAAGAACAGATGCTATGGGAAAGAAACCATCAGAGAATAGAAAGAACTTTTCTTCAAGCCAAAGGCCTGGGAATGTCTTAAACTCCTCTCTTATTTATTTTTTAAGATTTTAACCTTATTTTTTGTATCTAATCTGAAAAATCCTACCAATTCTTCCTCAGTAATGTTGATGGGAGAAACCTGGCTCTTCTTGCTGACACATGTGAAGAATTACAGATCAGCAAATCTATTAGTGTGCAATTGGTTTATTAGTGGTCTCTTCCCATGGAAGAGAACAGGCCTAGTTAAGGTGGGGGTGAAGGGCATAGGTTCCGGGCAAAGCAGGGTAGCAAGAGTAAGGCTGGCCGAAGGCCAGGGTGGCCAGAGAGCCAAGAGAAAGAGTCCTTTGTTCTGAGGACTTACAGAGTTGGTGGGATGGGGGTAAAAAGTTACTTATGGATTGGCAGGTAAAGGTGGTGCCAGCTTTCCCCAGGTTGGTGGAGAGATGATGTGACTACCCGAACTTAGGTGTGTGTGGGGTCTGTTAGCCCGAATCCTTGTCTTGTTCCAGACTCCATTTGTTCATCCTGTTGTAAAACAGACAGTGACAGGAGGCAGTTAGTTAAAGTTGGGGCAGTTACCCAACGTTATTTATGGACTCTTTCTGTAAGCATTAGGGACTCCCTCATAAAACAGGTAGTGACCAGAGGTAGACCGTTAACCAAATTATGGGCTTTTTCTTTGGGCATCGTGGACCTTCTCCCACATTCCAGGCCCTGGGATGAAAGCACAGTTTCAAGGTTTTCTTTCCCAGATGGTGGAAATGCTGCATAGAATTTCAAGGACTCCCCGCTTCCCCGCTGACAGTGCTTCTTGTGATGCTGGAACATCTGGCAATATTATCAGACCAGGCTCAGAACGACTGAGTTAGTGGGTGAGATGTCTCCCTCCTCCACCCTGCCTTGGTTTACTATTCATTCCTCCTAAGTGCTAAAAGGTGTTTCCTGGCAACCAGGATGCTACATGTTGGCCAGTGACAGCACCGCAGTCTCAGAGTTCCTCCTACGCTGTCTCCTCCTTCAGTGATGTTCCTCGTCAGTTCTAGCGCAAACAGGGATTCCATCCTCCACAGAATAGTCCTCGTGATCTTTTAAAATCTATTCTCTGCTTTAAAATCTCTATGTTCCTAGTCTCCCATGGGATCGAATCCAAACTCCATAGTCAGGTTTATGAAACTCATTACATCCAGCTCCAGTCTCCTCTTCTAAACTCACTGCTCCTTCCCCTCCTCCCAGGAAGCCTGTCTTGTCTCCATTTTAAACTCCCCCTCACTGTTCTCTGAACAAGGCAGCCCCTTTCCAGCATTAACTCCACTAAGTAGAAGGCTCTTCCCCCTCTCTCCTGCCAGGCAACCTTCTGCTCATTAGTTAACACCCAGCCCAGACTTCCCAGTACTGTAATTCCAAGCAGAATTCTGCACCCCCTCTGGGACCTCATTATAACAGGAACACATCACAGTGCACGAGTTCAAATCCCCCACCACCTGCCAACTCCTGCAGCACAGGGGTCTCTCCTTGCCCACTTCAGGGACTCGTAGATGCTTCATAGAGTCACTCAGCAGGCTGCTGTGGCCTGTCTCCCAGCCACCTCGTCCCTCCACACGTGGAAGCAGAGAGTGAAGGTGGGGACCCCCGTTCCTACCAGCCTCCTGGCAAGGCAGTGTCTGCTCCCACCAGCTAGCCTGGCCTTCCCGGGAAGCGGGGTCAGGCACCCTCTACCCCTCAGGCAGAGTTTAGGGCTAGAGCTCTGTCCTGACCCCTGCTGTGCTCCTAATTGGTTGTTAGTAATGACTGGG
>PVJI01030485.1:0-14144 GCA_004026765.1 Micronycteris hirsuta | reverse complement strand
ACAGGGGAGTGGTAGGGGGAGAGGGTGGGAGTGGGGCACAGAATAAGTAGCATAAATGGGAGGTAGACAACAGATAGGGGGAGGTTAGAATAGTGTGGGGAGTGCAGGAACGGAAGGACTTATGTGTATGACCTATGGACAAAACTAAAGGGAGGGGAAAGGGGGGTAAGGGGGTGGGGGGTGAGAAGTGGGGGAAAGTGGGACAACTGTAACAACATAATCAATAAAATATAGTTAAAAAAGTAAACAATAAACAATAAATAAGTACATTATATGGTGTGCTGAAAAGTGTAAATGTGAGAAACGCAATGGGAAAGTTGGAGCAGGCTAAAGGGACTCAAGAGCGGGAGTTGGGGGACGTGTTGCTGTTTCAAACCACGAGGTCAGAATAGGCTGCACAGCTATGGAAGAGCGCTCTAGGCGAAAACAACCAGTGCAAAGGTCCTGAGGCAAGTACAGTATAATAGTTAATTTTGTCTGTCGATTGGCTTTGCCAGTGTCCAGCTATTAATCAAACATTGGTCTGGATGTTTCTGTAAGGATGTTTTTGGGTAAGGTTAACATTTACATCGGTAGACTTTGAATAAAGCAAAGTTGTATGATACAGACAGGCCTCATCAAATCAGTTGAAGGGCTAACTATACCCAAAAGACTGACCTCCTCCAATCAAAAGGAATAAAAATCCTAAATTTTCTGTAAAGTTTTCCCAAAACTGAAAATGATCATAACCAGTCAAGAATTTGTTGCAGTGTGATCCATTTAAAATACATAATATTGTGCCTCAGCAGGTGTGGCTCAGTTGGTTGGAGCGCTGTCCCATAGCCCAAGTGTTTTGGGTTTGATTCCCAATCAGGGCATATACCTAGGATTCGGGTTCGATCTTTGATCCCTTGTCCAGGTGCACGGGGTGAGGGAAGCCAACTGATGCTTCTCTTGCATCAATGTTTCTCTCTCTCCCTGCCTTTTACTCTAGAAGTGAAGGAGAAAAAAAGTCCTCAGGTGAGGGTAAAAAAAGGAAATACATAGTATCATATATTATAAGTTTTATTTCTATATCTGCATGCCTTTTTTAAGTATATCTTATTGATTATGCTATTATAGTTGTCCCATTTTTTTCTCCCCTTTACTCCTCTCCACCCTGCACCCCTCCTCGCACCAGAATTCACACCCCCTTAGTTCATGTCCATGGATCGTACATGTAAGTTCTTTGGCTTCTCCATTTCCTATACTATTCTTAACCTCTCCTTATTTTGTACCTACCATTTATGCTTCTTATTCCCTGTACCTTTTCCCCCATTCTCCCTCCTCCTCCTTCCCACTGATAACCCTCCATGTGATCTCCATTTCTGTGATTCTATTCCTGTTCTAGTTGTTTGCTTAGTTCATTTTTGTCTTTGTTTTTTTAGGTTCAGTTGTTGAGAGTTGTAAATTTGTTGTCATTTTACTGTTCATAGTTTTAAGATTTATTTATTTATTTATTTTTAGAGAGAGGAGAGGGGAGGGAGAAAGAGCAATGTATGGTTGCCTCTCACATGGCCCTCACTGGCGACCCGGCCTGCAACCCAGGCATGTGCCCTGAATGGGAATCGAACCGGGACTTTCTGGTTCCCAACCCGCGCTCAATCCACTGAGCTACACCAGCCGGGCTACTGTTCATAGTTTTGATCCTCTTCTTTTTCTTAGATAAGTCCCTTTAACATTTCAATAATAAGGGCTTGGTGATGATGAACTCCTTTAACTTGACCTAATTTAGTAAGCATTTTATCTGCCCTTCCACTCTAAATGCTGGCTTTGCTGGGAGAGTAATCTTGGATGTGGGTTTTCGTGACATTGAATAATTCTTGCCTTTCATGACATTGAATAGTTCTTTCCAACCCCTTCTTGCCTGCAAGATTTCTTTTGAGAAATCAGCTGATAGTCTTATGGGAACTCCTTTGTAGGTAACTGTCTATTTTTCTCTTGTGGCTTTTAAGATTCTTTTCTTATATTTAATCTTGGGTAATGTAATTATGATGTGCCTTGGTGTGTGCTTCCTTGGGTCCAAATTTTTGGGGACTCTCTGAGCTTTCTGGACTTCCTGGGAGTCTATTTCCTTTTCCAGATTGGGAAGTTCTCCTTCATTATTTCTTAAAATAAGTTTTCAATTTTTTGCTCTTCCTCTTCTTCTGGCACCTCTATGATTCAGATGTTGGAACATTTAAAGTTGGAACCCGGAGGCTGCTAAGCCTCTCCTCATTTCTTTTTTTGAATTTTTATTTCTTCATTCTATTCTGGTTGAATGTTTATTTCTTCCTTCTACTCCAAATCTTTGATTTGATTCTCTGTTTCCTTCCCTTCACTGTTGGTTCCTTATATATTTTTCTTTATTTCACTTTGATAGCCTTCATTTCTTCCTCTATTTTTTGACCATACTCAACCATTTCTATGAACATCCTGATTGCCAGTGTTTTGAACTCTACATCTGACAGGTTGGCTATCTCCTCGTCACTTCGCTCTTTTTCTGGAGCTTTCATCTATTCTCTCATTCGGCCATATTTCTTTGCCTTGGCACAGCTGTTACATGGCAAGGGGTGGAGTCTTAGGTATTCACCAGGGCAGGGCAACCCATGCCATTGCCCACATCCACAACACAATGACATGGGTTGCCCTGAATGTGGGAGAGGGATCAGAGGGGGAACAATGCTACTTGCTTGGCTCTTGGCAGGCTTTCAGTCACTTCCCCTGCTACCCACAAGCAAATTAGGCCCTTCTGGTGCTGATTCCCAGGTGGGTGGGTTTGTGTATGATCTAGGACGCTGTGGGTCTCTCCAACAAACTCTCCTATGAGGCTAGGAGTTTCTTCTGCCACCTCAACCCCCACAGTTTTTTTAGTCAGAGGTTTTGAGGCTTTAATTCCCCACACTGGAACCCTTGGTTGCACTGTCTGTATCACTTCCTAGTTCTTCCTCCCAGTTTATCCACAGGCAAATGTGGGACCGCCAGTGTCCACCTTGCCCGCCCAGTCCTTCCCTTGTCGCTCTTCCTCTCTGCCCCGGCTGCCCATCGCTGCCCCTCCCACCAGTCTGGATGAATGTTTCTTCTTTAACTCCTTGGTTGTCAGACTTCCATACAGTTCTATTTTCTGGAGGTTCTGGTTATTTTTTGTTTTTAAATTTGTTGTGGTCCTTCTTTCAGATGTGGGAAGAGGCACAGTGTATCTACCTATGCCTCCATCTCGGCTAGAAGTTTGTATGTGTATGTCTTTTACTCCTCAAATGACTGAGACTCATAAGAGCAAGTATTACAAATTATATCTTGAAATTTTTTGTATTCTCCTGTATTGCAGCCTGTCAAGGCCTGGCAGGTCCACTCCAGATTTGGGCAGACAGGACAATATTCACAGAGGTGCTGGAATGTCTGACATGCCTTTATTCAAGGGTGGGTGACCCATGCCCGCTGCAAGCTGTGTGTCCCTCTGTATGTCTCTGCATGTCACCTGTCCCCCTCTGTGGCACCTGTCCACCCCCTCTCTCTCCTGCATGGCACCCAGCAGGAGATACCAGATAAAGAAAAAGCTGGCAGGGAGCCAGCAGATTATACAACAGAGCTTCATACTGCGCATGTGAGCCCACTCAAGGCTATGGGAACAGTTTATGGAACCAGTCTCAAGGCTATGAGAACACTGCTTGTCAGGCCCATTCTCAGGGTTATGGGAAACCGTTTCCCTCAGTTGCCCAGACATCTGGGCAAGGAAGCCAGACTGCCTCCATTTACCCTACATCTCATTTGATTATGTAAACAAAAACTGGAGAGAACACAGATACATCAAATAATTGATTTTAGTGAATAGCTATTCAACTTTCCACTACGCTGAAGTGGAAAGAGAAAAATAAATGAAGAATTATGAATAATTCACTGTCTTGGTTATCAGATTACTACTGTTAATGTCTATCTTAATCTTAGAATGTTGGAATTTTTTTTTACCTATCTATGTTATTATAGAAAGATAAAATATGAAAATTAATCTTATCAAAATCAGAAAACAATTAAATTGCTAAATTTGTTTCTATTTAATTTACTGGGGTGACATTGGTTAATAAAATTATATACATTTCAGATGTACAATTCTATAATACATCATCTGTGCATTGTATTATGTGTTTACCACCTCAAGAAATTTATCCCCCCTTTACCATTTTCTACCTCCCCCACCCTCATTTCCCTTAGTAATCACCAGACTGTTGGTGCTGGCTATGAGGTTTTTTTGGTTTTTTTTTGCTTGATCCCTTGATCTTTCATCCAGCCCCCCAACCCCCTCTCCTCTGACAGTTGTCAGTCTGTTCTCTATGAGTCTGTTTCTATTTTGTTTGTTAGTATTTTTGTTCATTAGAATCCACATTTGAGTGAAATCATATGGTGCTTGTTTTTCTCTGACTGGCTTATTTCACTTCACATAATGTTCTCCAGGTCCATCCATGTCATTGTAAATGGTAAGATTTCCTTCTTTTTTTACAGCCGAATAGTATCCCATTGTGTAAACATACCGCAGCTGTTTTATCCACTAGTTTACTGATGGGTATGTGGGCTGCTTTCAAATCTTAGCTATTATAAACAACACTGCAATGAACATGGGGGTGCATATTTTTCTTCAAATTAGTGTTTTAGATTTCTTTGGGTATATTCCTAGAAGTGGTATTGCTGGATCATAAGGCAGTTCCATCTTTAATTTTTTGAGGTAACTCTGTAACTGCTTTCCACAGTGGCTGCACCATACTGCATTCCCACCAACAGTGCATGAATGTTTATTCTTTTCTCCACATCCTCGTCAGCGCTTGTTTGTTGACTTATGGAGGGTAGCCATTCTGACTGGTGTGAGGTAACATCTCATTGTGGTTTTAATTTACATTTCTCTGATGATTAATGATGTTGAGCATTTTTTCACATGTCTATAGGCCATCTTTATGTTCTTTTTGGAGAAATATCTATTCATGTCCTTTGCCCATTTTTTAATTTGATTGATTCTTTTTTTGGTGTTGAGTTTTATAGTTCTTTATAAATTTTGGATATTAACTCCTTATAAGATGTATCATTGGTGAAAGTATTCTCACATTTAGTGAGTTGTCTTTTCATTTTGTTGATAGTTTCCTTTGCTGTGCAAGAGCTTTTTAGTTTGA
Source organism: Micronycteris hirsuta (assembly GCA_004026765.1). Taxonomy (NCBI): domain Eukaryota; kingdom Metazoa; phylum Chordata; class Mammalia; order Chiroptera; family Phyllostomidae; genus Micronycteris; species Micronycteris hirsuta. The sequence continues at coordinate 8,991 of PVJI01030485.1, read as the reverse complement.
AGTAGTCCCATTTGTTTATTTTTTTCTTGGTTTCCCTTGCCCAAGAAGGTATATCAGAAAAAATATTACTATGAGAAATGTCTAGGATTGTACTGATTGTGTATTCTTCTACGATTTTTATTGTTTTGAGTCTAATATTTAAGTCTTTAATCCACTTTAAGTTTATTCTGTGTATGGTGTAAGAAGGTGGTCTAGTTTCATTTTTTATTTGTATTTGTCCAATTTCCCCAACACCATTGATCGCCTAGATTATTTTTACCCCATTGTATGTTCTTGCTTCCTTTGTCAGATGTCAATTAACCATAAAGATATGGGTTGATTTCTGGGCTATTTTGTTCCATTGATCTATATGTCTATTTTTATGCCAGTATGATGCTGTTTTTTTTTTCATTGACATATTTTATTTGTACTTCACTCCTCTCAAATTTTTTTTCTTTTTTAAATTGTGCTTCTACTATTACCATTTATCCGTCCTATAACCTCTTCCACCCTCACCTACTCCTTTCAGCGCTCCTGTAATCATGACATTGTTGTCTGTGTCCATTAGTCCTTTCTTCTTTTTCTTTTTTGCTTAATTTCTTCCCTGACACCTAAACTCCCAGAGCTGTCATCCTGCTCTCTATGAGTCTGTCTCTATTTTGCTTGTTAGTTCAGTTTGTTCATTAGATTCCACATATGAATGAAGTCATATGGTGATTGTCTTTCTCTGACTGGCTAATTTAATTTAGCATAATGTTTTCCAGGTCCATTCATGCTGTCACAAAGGGTAACATTTTCTTCTTTTTTATGGCTGAGTAGTATTCTATTGTATAAATGATAGTTTATTCACTCATTTACTGATGGACACTCTGACTGCTTCCAAAACTTGGCTATTGTAAATAACATTGCAATGAACATATAGGTGCACATATTCTTTCAAATTAGTGTTTCAGGTTTCTTCAGATTAATTCCCAGATGACTTTATAGTATAGTTTGCTCTCAGGTGACTCCTCCAACTTTGTTCTTCTTTCTCAAGATTTCCGTGGCTATTAGGGGTCTTTTGTGATTTCACATAAATTTTTGGAATATTTGTTTTAGCTCTTTGAAATACATCATTGGTGTCTTGATAAGAATTATGTTGAATCTATAGATTGCTTTAGGGGAGTATGGACATTTTAATTATGTTAATTCTTCTTATCCATAAACACGATACATGCATCCACTTATTTCTATCTTCTTCAAGTTTTTTCTTCAGCGTCTTATAATTTTCCAAGTATAGATCTTTTACATCCTTGGCTAAATTTATTTCTAGGTATTTTATTTTACTTTTTTGATGCAATTGTAAATAGGATTGTTTCCTTAGTTTCCCCTTCTATAGTTCATTATTGGTGTATAATAGTGCAACTGATTTTGGGTTATTTTCTTTCTTGCTACTTTACTGAATTTATTTATCTGTTTTAATAGTTTTTTTGAGAAATGTTTAGGGTTGTGTATGTACTGTATTGTGTCATCCACTAAACTGGTATACTTGTATACCTCTTTTGAAAGTAATTTTTAAACATAAATTTTTCTCCCTAAGGTCTTGGAGGCAGAACACATTTTTTCAAGTAAAGGAAAGTGATAACAAACCTATAGACCACAGTCAGCAAAAGTTCTCTATAAAGGGCCAGATAATGAATATTTTTGGCTTAGGGGGCCATATGGTTCCTGTTATAATTACTGAGCTCTTTTCTTGTCATGTGAAAGCAGCTATAGATAATACATAAATAAATAAGCATGACTGTGTTCCAAAACTTTATTTATGGACATCGCAATTTGGATTTCATGTAATTTTCATGTATCATGAAATATGAAATATTATTTTTGACTCTTTTGACCACTACATAATGTAAAATCCTTTCTTACATCATGAGCCCTACAAAAATGGGGGTGGGCTGGGTTTGGTCTGAGGGCTGTGGTTCTCTGACTCCTGGTCATTCATTGTGCAGGGTTTTATTTCCAGCAAGAAAGCTTAGAATAATTATTCACAAAAAAGATATTGTCCCTAATGAGCCACTATAAGGAAATTTTAAGTTATATCAACAAAAAGAGGGAGTAAAATAAAGATGAATAAATAGGGGAGAAAAGTGAAATATTTGAGATATTTAAAGCCACTATAATACAGTCTCTGGAAAAATTGGTTTTGGAGAAGCATATTTAAAATTTTGCTTCCAAATAACCTATTTGATGATAATATGAGGTTAGCTGTTAAGTGGGCAAATATGTCTCTAGCGAGTTCATACCTAAAGATGTTAAGTCAATTTCTGTTTTAGAAATAAATCAGCTATTTTTCTCTGGGAAGGTAAGCCCAGGCTTCTTCAGACTCAGGTCCCTGCGGCCTCACTGGGGGTGAGTGATCCTCCTCAGGCTGGGGGAAGAGCGCGGGGGCCCCTCTTACTTCCATCTCTATTCTCCTTCTCCCACTTCCCCTGGGGGAGCTAATTATTCTAGGAACCTGGACTGAGGGAAATGACTTTGATTCTTCTTGGCCTCTTCCAGATCTTTTTTCTGGGGTGTGGATATTTGCTTTGGAAACTCAAAATCCAGAATTTGACTCTTATTTTTATGTTCTGAAGTGCCAGCTTTTCATGTAGATAGAAATATAGAATGTTCTTGCCTATGCTGGGAAAAGGGGATGGAGTGTAAGAAATGAAAAGGAGGGTCAATTATTTCAAAATATTATCCTGTCACATATTTCTTGCATATTTGAATTTGTGGACTAAAACCGGTACCTATGCATATTTCCTACTGTTACTTTCCCTAACGATGTCTTTCTGGAACAGCTCTTCTCCGTGTGCTCTCCTTTGACAATCCCATTCAGTCTTTGATGGTCTCCAAATCATTTCTCTTGTCCTTGACTCTAGACAGTTATAAATACTGACTTCTGGATATAGGCCTTGATGGTCCTTAAACATCCCTGATTCAGTGTGACCAACACTAAACTAAGAACATTATCCACAAACCTTTTTCTTCGTGTTCCCAGCTTCGCTGATGACACCATCATTTTGCCCAATCACTCAAATTGGAACAATGACTTCATTCTTAATTTTCTCAAACCCCATATCAAATCCATCTTTAAGACTATTGATTTTATCTCCAAAATATTTCCCTACAGCCACTGTCCTTGTTCATACCCTTGTCATCTCATGTCTACTTTTTATTGCAATAGCCTTCTAGCTATGTCTCTATTTCCGGTCCTGCTTACCTTGAATCTGTTCTCCACATTGCAGCTGAAGTGACCTTTCTAAAACATAAAGCTCTCTCTTCTCCAGTCTTTACTACTTCCTTAAGCTTAAGCAATTGGGTGTTTATCTAATGCATTTGCTGTCTGATTGATCTTCTCAGGTCGTGTGAGACATGGCTCAGCTGAGGCCTCTGAGAAAAGTTTGAAGCCCAGATGAGCGTGAAACTGGAGGCACAAAAACTCCAAACAGTGGGCAGAAAGCAGAGAGAGGATCAAAGTGAGAAGGGGCTTTTGACTGGGAACAAGAGAGATGGCCCTTAGATGTGAGAGACAAAGCTGGGAAGAATCCGTCTGAAGCCACAATATCCGGGAGTGTGAGACATAACTAGAAGTCCCAAGGGAGCAGAGAGGTTAACAGAGGTGCCATGGAGTTCCTGAAAGCTGGGACCTTCCCTCATGAAGCTCCTTCTGCCTGATTTCTAATCTTCACTTAAGATTCTGATGAAACAATTCATCTTATTTTGACTCTTTTCTCTATGTTGTCTTCTCCTACTCCTGTACATCTGTAAGTGCTCCTACCCCTATGTTGTTCTGTGCTTCCACCAGTGTAGCCATTGTCTCTTTTATGTATCTATTTATGTATATCATTTTTTATTAATATTCAAATACAATTGTCTTCATTTTCCTACCACCACTTTCCCCCACTCCATCCACTCCCACCTCCAAGCCTCAATCCTACCCCTCTTTGACTTTGTCCATGGGACCTTTGTACATGTTCCCCCATTATTTCCCTCCCCTCTGGTTACTGTCAGTTTGTTTTTAATTTCAATGTCTCTGGCTCTATTTTGCTTGCTTGTTTGTTTTGTTAATTAGGTTCCACTTATAGGTGAGATCATATGGTATTTGTTTTTTTTTTTTTACCATCTGGCTTATTTCACTTAGCATAATGCTCTCCAGTTCCATCCATGCTGTCATGAGGGGTAGTAGTTCCTTCTTTCTTTCTGCTGCATAGTATTCAACTGCTTAAATGTACCACAGTTTTTTTTTTCCAAAGATTTTATTTATTTATTTTTAGAGAGAGGGGAAGGGAGGTAGAAAGAGAAGGAGAGAAATATCAGTGTGTGGTTGCCTCTCATGCACTCCCTACTGGGGATGTATCCTGCAACCCAGGCATATATCCTGACTGGAAATCGAATCAGCAATCCTCTGGTTTGCAGGCTGGCACTCAGTCCACTGAGCCACACTAGCCAGGGCTGTACCACAGTTTTTTGATCCACTCATTTACTGATGGGCACCTAGGCTGCTTCTAGCATTTGGCCATTGTAAATTGTCCTGCTATGAACATTGGGGTGCATAGGTTCTTTTGAATTAGTGTTTCAGGATTCTTAGGGTGGTTTTTTAAAGATTTTATTTATTTATTTTTAGAGAGAAGGGAACGGAGAGAGAAAGAGGACAGAAACATCAGTATGTGGTCACCTCTCGTGTGCCCCCTACTGGGGACCTGGCCTGCAACCCAGGTATGTGCCCTGACTGGGAATCAAACCAGCGAACCTTCAGTTTGCAGGCTGGAAACCAATCCACTGAGCCATACCAGCCAGGGCTGCCTCTTTGTTTTAAATGATCAGTTGACTACCTGTCTTCTCTACCTTGGACTAATGAACAACTCAAAGGCACGGACTGAGTGTTATTCATACATATTTTAATCCCCAGTGCCAAACACAGTACCTGAGAATTATTAGGAACTTCAGTATTTGTGGACCTTAAATATCATCGCTTCCAGATTCTTCACTTTGGTCTCTCTCTCCAGCTCCAGTTTCTCTCTCTCCACCTTCCTAACCCCACTTTTCCTTCCACTCCTCTTCGTCAAGTTCACAGAGATCTCTTAATTCCTCACCTTTTCCTTTTAAAACAAATTTGCAACCCTTCTTGGGGAGGGGGAGAATTCTTCCCTTTTTATTCTTTTTTTGTTCTTAGGGCTTGACTCATACCAGTCCAGATTAACTGGATTAACTGGAGAAGACTAGATTAATTGAAGAAAAACCAATTTAATATGTGCACATGGGAAAATCATAATATGATAGTCAGATCATAAAATGAGACTTAAAGAAATGATCATGCCAGGTAACTTTTTATACTTTTTAGACAGACAATAGTTGTGAGAAATTGACAGAATGAAGAAAGTCAGTGCTCCTTAGAAAGGAATCTAAGCAGGGTTTGGGTATTTGTTAGTGAGGAACCTGAACAAAGTTTGGGCTTGGGTAGCAAATTAGTAAAGATGTTACTAAGCTTGTTTATAGAAGTGTTCTATTTTAGATTCTTCTAACTGTTGTGATAAGGTTGCCCTCACCCCTCAGGAACAGGGTGGGTACCTATCATGTGAAAAATTTATCTCCAGCTTTTAGGGGGAAAGAGAGGTAGGGTTTCCTTCTTGCATGGGCAATTGCTTAAGTAACTTTAATTCAAAATAATCAATATGCCATTGTGGGATCTCTTGGGGTGGTTTGCCCTTGGCCGCTGCACTCTTCATCTAGCTTCACTTCCCAATCCAGCCTCAACCTCTCGGTACATTATTTTAACTATTCTTTTGCCACCACACCTTTCTCTCCCTGTCTTTCTATCGGTTCATCCTGCAAATCATCAGTATCAGAACAATTCAGCCATCCCCTTCCTTATATCTAAAATAGGGAACTTCCTTTTATAAATAATGTCATGGTTAATATATAAAACACAGGCCTAAATTGTTCTTTGTTCTTTTGTTGGAATAGTCCCCCCTAATTTTACTTTATTCAAGTAAACTATGCTCTTTGCATTTCTGCAGCTTCAAGTTTGCATACCCTGTTTTACAGTTTACCAATGTGTGCTCTTTGTAACAACAGACCTTTAAGATGCTCGGACAAAACTGGCTCTGAGACTGAGTAGGGCTGAAGTCCTCAGGTGGTAAACACAGATGACTGTTTCAGCTCTCCCTCCCAGGGAGTGTTGGCTTAGCCCTTTGCGATTCCACTTCCCTCCCGGTCTCACTGGCTGCAGCTCTCTCCCTGTCCTCCCTTTGAACAAGGCCCTGGCCCACCTCCACATATCCTCTGCTATGGTATCGCTTTGGAGCTCAGTGAAAGATCTGTTAGCTCTCAACTTAACATCCTGCCACCTACAGGCCTCGCTGTTATCTCCTAGAACTAAGGGTTACCATGTTTTAAGGCAGCTTCAATTTTTCATACAGGAGGTAAAAATGTTTATAAGTTTTTAAATTGTAATTTTTTCCAGCCTCCAGAAGACACTCCATTATGGAAGCAATCACATTATACATAGATCTTTAGTTGTTAGGAATAAAAGGACTTTGTTGATGTGATCATAAATTGTTAAAAAGCCATCTGAAAAGAAATCTAACTACATATTTTAAGAACTTTAAAAAATATTCATATCAATTTGTGCAATGATATCCCTTAGGAAACTTTCACAAGAACATAAGGCAAAGTGCAGACATTGTCCAATATACAAGCATCTTCACTGTGATGTTATTTTTAGTCTAATAAAATCAGAAACAATCAAAATGTACTGGGGTGATTTTTCATACATCCATATAATATAATTTATGTAGCCATTAAAATTAAGTTCAAAAAGAAATTTTAATGAAAACACTCAAGAAAAATGAGAATACAAAACCCACACATTTTATAAAACTCAATGTTTTATTAATGCATAACTCAAAAATTAAAGAAATTTGTCAAAATGTTAGTAGTTAGCTATCATTATGAACATGATAAAATTAAGGCTACTTTGTTCCCTTCTTCATTTTCTGGGCTTTTTCATCTTTCTACGTACGTTCTTTTCATAATCAGAAAAACAAAATAAAACAAAGATATAAAACCAAACAATAGTAATTATAGTTGCAGCAGCTCAAATGCACACAGACTGGTTTATCTTGTCTGCAACTAACCTGGTCCTTGTCCTCAGGCCCCACGCACAGTGATAGGGGACTCAAGAGTTGGAAAATTTCAGTTGAAGGTAAAAAGTTATAAGCCTAGCAAGTAATGTGTATGTTAAAGCCTTTGTTTCAGAAACTACAGATAAGGCCTGTCCTGGCTCCTGGGAAAACAGCCGACCTCCTGGGGCACCGCTAAAGATCATCTACCACCTGGGGACAACTGGAGGCACCTGGGCCTTTGTGTTCCAGCGAGAAACAGATGACCACTGCCCCTGGGAACAGCTAACTGCCCAGGACAGGAATGTTGCAGCATTGCTCACCTAATCCCTCCTTGAACTTCCCACCGCACCTTGTTTATTCCCTGGTATAAAAACATTGGCCTGGAAAGAAAAGATAAGATGGTCTGTTAGGGTATAAACCCACCATCTTCTCAGATCACCGGCCATCTGAATAAAGCGCCCATAAAGATTCAATTGCTGTCATTGCTTATTGGGTTTGGTAGTGACAGGCAGCCCGAATACTGGTCTCTTTTCTGGTTACAAGAGGTTAGTAGATTAACCAATTCACTAAATTATTCCAGTTCTATAATTAAACAGCCTTGAAGCTTTCATCCAGTTCCCTTTCTCCCCTTTACTGGCAGTTGTGAATCTGTTCCATGTATCCACACTGAACCAATGATTCAGCTTATTCATTTGATGTTTTGAAAATTTCAGTAATTATTTTTTGCAATGAATATGGATACTACATCATACTTCAGTGTTTATCTGCTTTTAAAAAATAAAGTTTATGGATCATTTGAAAAAATATGTATCTCTTAGTATTGAGATAAAACAAATCATTTGTCAAGAAACTTAGAATAATGTTTGGAAAGAATGAGAAATACAACGAAAGAAAATAGAGATTGTAAAACCTTATTAGAATGCCAAATGATTGTCAAGATAATTCACTTTGATTGACCATAGAAATTCAGTACCATGTGTTTTAGATAAAAAAAGTATATGGAGAGAATCTAGTGTACAAAATCAAGGTGATAGAAGACAGAAAACCCATTAAATTATAAACCTAATTTACAAGAATACCCAAGTTATATTTTGATCCATGTGCTTGACGTTAAAGAGCATCACAATCACCCAAATGATAAATACCATGAATATGATGCTTGGAAATATCCCAGCTGAATGTTCATAGGCATGTCCTGCATGCTTTGTTAACAATAAAATATTCATAGCTATATAATGACCTCCAGTAGTAAATATCTGCTTAAAAACCAAATGCCTCCAAAACCATTTCCTCCTTTGCTACTGTATGGTTTTCTTTGATGACTTCAGAGTTTCTAATGATATTAAGTCATTAAATTCAAGATGTAATTTGACCATAATATGAAGTACAAATAGAATTTCAAATACAGCATTAACTCCCATATCTGATGCTATGCTGAGGATTTTTTTATTCCACACTGATTGTTGTTGCTGATAAAAGTTTGAAATTTTTTTTGTTTCCAGATCAGGATGGTAGGTTCTGGCTTCCAAACAAATTGGCTTTTTTCTATCATGAATGATTTGTGTTTGTGCTGAAGGAGTCTTTACTAGCTGAATGGTCTGCCAGGAGCACTGTACATGTACAGATGACCAAGCAAGAAATGTTTTCAATTTGCTTGCTGTTTTGTTTTTTAATGTATCTGTCTAAATAATGGGAAGCCTTCCCTTCCTTTGCTATCCTAAATATATTACTCCAAATATTTTAATAATTTATGAAGGTGTGGTTAGATATTCATATTTTCCACTTGATAACTAAAATGTAGGAATATGAAATCATCATAAATTTACAACCACTCAACTACTCAATCTGGTATTAGTTCTGATAG
>PVJI01030484.1:0-14146 GCA_004026765.1 Micronycteris hirsuta | reverse complement strand
TAATAAACTCCTAAAAATATTTTTCCTGTAACAATTAATAAGCATGCATAATCTGTATAGTTGCCAACACAGTACATATATAATTTTAAAAATATGATTTTATTTAAAAACAGGCTATAAATATTATTTTATGTTGTTTAATAATAATAACTATCATTCTAGCAGCTGTAATCAAATTTGAATCTGTGCCCTATATGTATACCCTCTTGAGAGCTCTCATTGTTTTCAAAGCATTTCTTTTGGAGGGAAGGGAAGATAAGAGTCTTCTTTACTCTCTAGTCTTAATTTGTCCTTTCTTTAAACTACTCACAATATAAATTTATAACATATTTACATTCTTATACATATCAGTTTGTACTACACAAAACTACAGATGTATATGAATATATATGCATTTTATAGTTCACCCAAAAACCATCAACAACTAGCTAAATACTAATAATAATTTGTTTAAATAAATTATAATATATATTTTATTTATGTTTTAATTGTTTAAGTAGAGTTTTCTGCCTTTTTTCCCTATCCCAGCGCAACACCCAGCCCTCCCCATATCCCTCCCACTCCCCCGTCCCCATTACTGTCGATGTGTCCTCTATAATTACTCCTGCAAACACTTCATCTTTTTCCCCTATAATTCCCTCCCCTCCCCCTCTGGTTCAGCCTGCTCTCAATTTTAGTGTCTTTGACTATATTTTGCTTGTTTGTTTTGTTGATTAGGTTCCTGTTAAAGGTGAGATCATATCATATTTGTCTTACACCTCATGGCTTATTTCGCTTAGCATAATGCCTTCCAGTTCGATCCATGCTATTGCAAAGGGTAGGAGCTCCATCTTTCTTTCTGCTGCATAGAATTCCATTGTGTAGCCCTTGCTGGTGTAGCTCAATGAATTGAGCATGGGCTACAAACCAAAGGGTCTATTCCCAGTCGGGGTACATGCCTGGGTTGTAGGCCAGGTCCCCAGGGTGGCCATGTGAGATGCAACCACACATTGATGTTTCTCCCCATCTCTTTCTCCCTCTATTCCCTTCTGTCTAAAAGTAAATAAATAAAATCTTAAAAAAAAAAAGATTCTATTGTGTAAATGTACCATAGTCTTTTGATCCATTTATTTACTGATAGACACCTAAGTTGCTTCCAGGATTTGGCTATGTAAATTGTGCTGGTATGAACATTGGAGTGCATAGGTTCTTTTGGATTGGTGTTTCAGGGTTCTTGGGATATAGTACTAACAGTGGATTGGACAGGATAAAAGGCAGATCCACTTTTAGTTTTCTGAGGAAATTCCATACTGTTTTCCATAGTGGTTTCACCAGTCTGCAATCCCACCAACAGTGCACTAGGGTTCCCTTTTCTGCACAACCTCTCCAACACTTACTGTTTGTTGCTTTGTTTATGATGGCCATTCTGATTAGTGTGAGGGGATATCTCATTGTGGTTTTAATTTACATCTTTCTGATGGATAGTGATACTGAGCATCTTTTCATGTGTCTCTGGACCCTCTGTATGTCCTTCTTGGAGAAGTGTCTGTTCAAGTATTTTGCCCACTTTTTTATTGGGCTGCTTGTCTTCTTAGAGTGGAGTCATGTGAGTTCTTTATATATTTTGGAGATGAAACCCTTGTCTGAGGTATCATTGGCAAATATGTTTTCCCATACAGTTGGTTCTCTTTTCACTTGGCTAATGTTCTCTTTAGCCATGCAGAAGCTTTTTACTTTGATGAGCTCCCATTTGTTTATTCTTTCCTTTATGTCCCTTGCTCTAGGGAAAATACTGCTGATTGAAATATCTGAGATTTTCCTGCTTATATTCTCCTCTAGCAGATTAATGGTGTCACAACTTACATTTAAATCTTTTACCCACCTTAAATTTATTTTTGTGTATGGTGTAAGTTGGTGCTCTAGTTTCTTTTTTTGCATGTAGCTGTCCAGATCTCCCAACACCATTTGTTGAAGAGGCTGTTTTTACTCCATTTTATGCTTCTGCACACTTTGTCAAAAATTAATTGACCATGGAGACTTGGGTTTCTTTCTGGTCTCACTGTTCTGTTCCATTGGTCTATGTCTATTCTTCTGCCAGTACAGGAATGTTTTGATTACAGTGGCCCTGTAATACAGTTTGATATCAGGTATTGTGATCCCTCCTACTTTGCTCTTCTTTCTCAAAATTGCAGCAGATATTCAGGGTCATTTATGGTTCCATATAAATTTCTGAAATGTTTGTTCTATACCTGTGAAATATGACATTGGTACTTTAATAAGGATTGCATTGAATCTATAAAGTGCTTTGGGTAGTATGGACATTTTGATGATGTTGATTCTTCCTATCCATGAACACAGTATATGTTTTTATTTGTTTGAGGATTCCTTGATTTCTTTCTTCAGTGCAGTTTTCTGAGTACAGACCTTTTACGTCATAGTTAGGTTTATATTCCTAGGTATTTTATTTTTCTTGTTGCTATATCAAATGGGATTTTTTCCTGATTTCTGCTTCTGATGTTTCATTGTTGGTATACAAAAATGCCTTTGATTTCTGCATATTGACTTTGTATCCTTCTGTTTTGCCAAATTCATTTATTAGGTCGAGCGTTTTTTGTTGGAGTCTATAGGGTTTTCTATGTACACTAACATGTCATCTGCAAACAATGACACTTTTGTTTCCTCCTTTCTAATTAGGATGCCTTTTATTTCTTTTTTTGTTTTTTTTCTTATGAACTTTTTATTGTGATTTATAGATTTACACAGCAGATGAAGAAGTAGTACAGAGAATTCCCATACACTATTCATCCAGTTCTCACTGTTAATATCTTTTTAAAAAATAATTACCTTATTGTTTTTCAATTACACTTGTCTGCATCCTCTTGCCTCCCCCCACCCCTTCCAACCCCATTTCCCTTCCCTGCCTCCCTCCTCCCCCTTGCTTCTGTCCATGTGTCCTCTACAGTTGTTCCTGAAAACTCTTCTCCCCATTGTCCCCTCCCCATCCCCTCTGGCCATTGTTAGATTGTTCTTAATTTCAATGTCTCTGGTTAAGTTTTGCTTGCTTTTTTCTTTTGTTGATTATATTCCAGTTAAAGGTGAGATCATATGGCATTTGTCCCTCACTGCCTGGCTTACTTCACTTAGCATAATGCTCTCCAGTTCCATCCATGCTGTTGCAAAGTGTATAAGCTCCTTCTTCCTCTCTGCTGCGTAGAATTCCATTGTGTAAATGTACCATAGTTTCTTGATCCATTCATTTGTAGATGGGCACTTAGGTTGTTTCCAGCAATTGGTTATGCTATGAACATTGGAGTGCATAGGTTCTTTTGAATTGGTTTTTCTTTTTCTTGTCTGATTGCTATGGCCAAAACTTCCAGAACTATGTTGAATAGAAGTGGTGATAGTGGGCAACCTTGTCTTGTTCCTGATCTTAGGAGGAAAGATTTTAGTTTTTGCCCATTGATTATGCTGTTGGCTGTAGGTTTTTTGTATGAGGCCTTTATTATGTTGAGGAATGCGCCCTCTATTCCCACTTTGATGAGTGTTTTTATTATAAATGGGTGCTGTACCTTATCAAATGGATTTTCCACATCTATGGATATGATAGTGTGATTTTTGTATTTCGTTTTGTTTATGTGATGTATTACGTTTATTGATTTGTGAATATTGTACCATCCCTGCATCCCTGGGATGAATCCCACTTGGTCATGGTGTATGATCTTTTTTTTAATTATTATTATTTTATTTATTTATTTATTTAAATTATTTTATTGCTGTTCAATTACAGTTGTCTGCATTTACCCCCATTCCCCACCCCAGGCAAACCAACCTCCCTCCCTTGCTTCCACCCTCCCCCTTGGTTTTGTCCATGTGTCCTTTATAGCAATTCCTGAATACCCTTGTCCCCATTATCCCCTTCTCCCTCTCCTCTGGTTACTGCCAGATTGTTCTAAATTTCAGTGTTTTTGGTTATATTTTGTTTCTCTGGTTATACTTTGCTTGCTTACCTCACAAGCGTCTTGTCTGTGACTGATCTGAATTCTCCGGTAGCTGATCTGGCCTCGGTGTCTTCTCACATGAGTCCTTATATAAAACCCTTTAACATTGCATATAGTAAAAGCTGCATGATGATGTACTCCTTGAACTTGACCTTATCTGAGAAGCACTTTATCTGCCCTTTCATTCTAAATGAAAGTTTTGCTGGATAGATTATTGTTGGATGTAGGTCCTTGCTTCTCATGATTTGAAATATTTCTCTCCAACCCCTTCTTGCTTGGAAGGTCTCCTTTGAGAAATCCGCTGACAGTCTTATGGGAATTATTTGTAGGTAACTGTGCCCTTTTCTCTTGCTGCCTGTAAGATTCTCTCTTATTCTTAATCTTGGGTAATGTTATTATGATTTGCCTTGGTATGTTCTTCTTTGGGTCCCGCTTCTTTGGGGTTCTCTGAGCTTCTTGGATTTCCAGGAAGCCTATTTCCTATGCCAGATTTGGGAAGTTCTCGTTCATTATCTGTTCAAAAATACGTCCAATTTCTTGGTGTTCCTCTTGTCCTTCTGGCAGTCCTATGATCCGGATGTTGGGTCGTTTACAGATGTCTCAGAGGTTCCCGAGTCCCTCCTCATTTTTTTGAATTCTTGTTTCTTCCTTCATGTCCACTCTATTGGTCTCAGTCCCAGCTTCCTTTCCCCCCTATTGGTTCTCTGTATTTCTTCCCTCGTTATCTTTATTGTATTCTTCATTTGTTCATTTATTTGCAACCACCTTTCTTGCAGCTTTGTGAGCATTCTGATTACTAGTGTTTTAAACTGGGCATCTGTTAATTTGCCTATCTCTTTGTCTGTTAGTTATAATTTGTTCTGATCTTTCATTTTGGCCATTTTCATTCTTTTTATCTCGGCATACCTGTCGGAGTCTTAGGTGTTCATCGGTGCCCAGCAACCTGGGTCGCTTTTTTGTGATGTTTCCTCTGGGGACAGGGCCTGGGAGGGAGTAATGGCATCTGCTGTTCACCGCTGGCTCCCTATCACCCTCCACTCCCTAGTTCCCCACCGCCTTTTCCGCCAGTCTCGGCCCTGCTGGTTCCCACTGGCCTCTCCGGTTACGCCGCCGGCCTGTGGGGTTCACCCATTTCTCAGTGTCGTGCTTTGGCTAGGCTCTCATGGCGTGAGTCCCTCCAGGCAAACTGCCTCTCACTCCACTCCTCCACTCAGTTCTGCCCCACTTACCGGCCTGGATATCCATCCTCTCCAGCCTCCTGGGTGTCAGACTTCCCTTCAGTTTGATTCTGTCCATTCTGGTTGTTTATATTTCGCTATTGAGTTCATTGTTTAAACTCTCTGGTTGTGCACAGCGGCGCAGTGAGTGAGCCTATGTTGCCATCTTGGTGGAAGTCGGTGTATGATCTTTTTGATGTAATGCTCGATGCAGTTTGCCAATATTTTGTTGAGGATTTTAGCATCAATGTTCATCAGCGATATTGGCCTGAAGTTTTCTTTCTTTGTTGTGTATTTATCTGGTTTTGAGATTAGGATGATGTTGGCATCATAAAAAGAGTTTGGGAGTCTTCCATCATTTTGGATTTTTTGGAATAGTCTGTGAAGGATAGGGGTTAGTTCTTCCTTGAATGCTTTGTAGAATTCTCCTGTGAAACCATCTGGTCCAAGGCTTTTGTGCGTCAGGAGTTTATTGATTACTGCTTCAATTACATTTGCTGCTATTGGTTGGTTGAGGCTTTCTGCTTCTTCTTTATTGAGTTTTGGAAGATTATATTTTTCTAAAAATTTGTCCATTTCTCCTAGGTTTTCATATTTCTTGGCATACAGTTCTTAATAGTAGTTTCTTACAATCCTTTGTATTTCTGTGGCATCAGTTGTAATACCTCCTCTTTCATTTCTGATTGAGTTTATTTGGGTCCTCTCTCTTTTTTTCTTGATGAGCCTGCTTAAAGGCTTGTCGATTTTGTTTATCTTTTCAAAGAACCAGCTCCAGGATATATTGATCCTTAGAATTGTGCTTTTAGTCTCTATGCCACTTAATTCTGATCTGATCTTGGTTACTTCTTTCCTTCTACTTGCTCTGGGTTGTCTTTGCTGTTGTTCCTTGAGTTCTTGTAGGCATAGAGTTAGGTTGTTTGTTTGAAATGTTTCTATTTTTTTTAGGTAGGCCTGTATTGCTATGAACTTCCCTCTCAGGACTGCCTTTGTTGTGTCCCATAAGTTTTGGGTTGTTTTAAGTTCATTTTCATTTGTTTCTAGAATTTTTTTTTTATTTCTTCCCTCATCTCATTCTTGACCCATTCATTGTTTAATAGCATGCTATTCAATCTCCATGATTTTGAGTGTTTTGGGTTTTTTCCCTTTAGGTTGGTTTCTAATTTCAGTCCCTTGTGGTCAGAGAAAATATTTGATATGATTTTAATCTTCTTAACTTTGTTGAGGCTTGTTTTGTGTCCTATTATATGGTCTATCTTTGAAAATGTTCAATGTGTATTTGAAAAGAATGTGTATTTAGCTTCTGTGGGGTGAAAGGCTCTGTATATATCAGTTGCGTCCATTTCTTCTAGGGCATTGTTCAATGCAACAATATCTTTGTTGATATTTTGTTTGGAAGATCTGTCTATTTTTGGCAGTGGGGTGTTGAATTCCCCTACTATAATTGTGTTGCTATCAATGTCTTTCTTGAAGTCCTCCAAGATTTTCTTTATATATTTGGGTGCTCCTGTGTTGGGTGCATATATATTTACAATGTTTATGTCTTCTTGGTGGATTCTTCCCTTGAGTATTATGAAGTGTCCTTCGGGGTATCTCTTTATGGCCCTTTTTTTGAAGTCTATTTTGTCTGATATGAGTATTGCTACCCCAGCTCTTTTTCATGTCTATATGCTTGGAAAACTTGTTTCCAGCCCTTCACTTTCAGTCTGTGTAGGTCTTTTGTCCTGAGGTGGGTCTCTTGTAGGTAGCATATGTGTGGGTCATGCTTTCTTATCCATTCAGCTAATCTATGTCTTTTTATCAGACCATTTAGTCCATTTACATTTAAGGTTATTATTGATAGGTACTTATTCATTGCCTTTTTTTTTTTGTACCTGTGTTCCTCTCTCTCTCTCTTTTCTTTCCTTTTTTTAAAGCAGTCACTTTAGCATCTCTTGCAGTGCTGGTTTGGTGGAGTTGTATTCTTTTAGACTTCTTTTGTCTGGAAAGCTTCTTATGTAGCCATCTATCTTGATTGAGAGCCTTGCTGGGTAGAGTAGTCTTGGTTGCAGGCCTCTGGTTCTCATTACTTGGAATATTTCCTGACATTCTCTTCTGGCTTGGAGCGTTTCCATTGAGAAGTCAGCTGCTATCCTTATTGGGGCTCCCTTGTATGTTACTTCCTGTTTCTGCCTCACTACTTTAAGATTCTCTCTTTGTCTTGGAATATTGCCACTTTAATGATGATGCGTCTTGAAGTGGGCCTGTTTGGGTTCCTTTTGATTGGACTCTCTGTGTTTCCTGGATTTGTGTGACTTTGTCTCTCATCAGATTAGGGAAGTTTTCCATCATTACTTTTCAAACAGGTTTTCTATCACTTGCTCTTCTTCTTCTCCTTCTGGTATCCCTATTATACGAATATTATTACCTTTCATGTTGTCCTGCATTTCACTTAATACCTCTTCATTCTTTCTGATTCTCTTTTCCTGTTCTTGCTCTTTTTGGGTGTTTTTTCTATCTTGTCTACCAGCTCGCTGATCCAATCCTCTGCTTCATCAAGCCTGCTTTTGATTCCTTCTATTGTGTTCTTCAGTTCAGATATTGTATTCTTCATTTCCTCTTGGCCCTTGTTGATAGTTTCTATTTCCTTTTTCATGTTGACATAGTTTACAGTGAGTTCATTATGGTTTCCCTGTAATTTCTGGTAATTTTCTGTGAGCTCATCAAGCTTCTTGAGCTTCCTGATAACCACTGCTTTGAACTCAATATCTGATAGTTGGCTTGCCTCCATTTCATTTATTATTCTTTCCGAGGCTTCCTCCTTTCCTTTCATTTGGGGATTGTTTCTTTGTCTTCCCATTGTTTGTGAGACTCTTCTTACTAGCCTCTCTTTCTTAGGTTGATCTATTCTGACTCTCTGGTTTTATGGTATGAGCTTCTATGGTAGAATACCTGCGAGATTCAGTTGTGTAGTCTCTTTAATCTCCTCAGTTCGCTGGTCATGGACTGTCGTTTATGTTGGCTCTCTGAATGTCTTTGGGTTTTGGTTGTTATTGGGTCTTTCTTTGGTGGGTCTTTTCCTCCAGCTAGTTAACTGATGATCACCCCATCTACAATGCCTTGTATTCTGTTGTGCAGGTGTGGACAGATTGTGTTGAAGGTGATTCTTCTGTGTGAACAAGTTTTGAGGCTTCTCTCTCACTCTTATTCAGTTGTTTGTTGTGGGTAATTTCTCCATCAATTGGTGTATTATCCTGGATTGGGTTTAGTGTGGGTTCCACTTCCTCCTTCACTTTCTTCCATTTTTCCTATTGGTGGTTCCTTTGTTGGTGGATTTCCTCTTCCAGTCAGTGCACTGATGTTCACTGCTCCCACCTTGCAAGTTCTCTGGAATAGCAAAGTTAAATTTGTCTCACTGTCTCCGTTTTTAGGGCTGACCCCTGTCTAGGTCTGACTGGTCTTTTCACAGTTCCAGGTATTAATGTCTCACCTGTAGGTAAAGAAGAGAAGGGGGGAAAGGGGGTGGGAGGATTAAAGAAAGGGAGAAAGGATACTATAAGCAAAGGAAGAAAGGAAGGAGGAATAAAGTAGAAAGAAGGAAAGAAAGGAAGAATGAATTAAAAGAAAAAAAATTTTCTATTTTTTATAAATTAAAATAAAACAAAAAAAGTAAAAAAATAAAAAATAAAAGGAGGAGGGGACTAGGAATACTAAAGGAAAAGGAGGAAGAAGGAATTAAAAAAGTAGAGAAGGACAGAAAGGAAGAAGGGTAAAACAAACAAACAACAACAACAAAAAAAACCCTTCTGCTTTCTGGTTTTAAAGGTGTCCTGCCAGGCTGCGTCAGGCTAAGAAGATATTAGTTTTGCTTTTCTCCCTTCCTGAGATGCACTCTTCGCTGTTGTCCAGCCTCCAGCCCCATTCTTAGGTGTGGTTCTGTGTCTAGACTGGGTCTTTTGTTGTGCCATTTTTGAGATGTACCTATTAGGGGCAACTCTCCCACAGCCTATTTTTTCTTTGCTGGTCTAGAAAATAGTTTCTCTCAGCGCCCCTTCTGGATAGTTTGGCCCCTACACTTAGTCAAGGTTTGTGCAGTCTGCAGCTCCAGTCTGCAGCTCTCCTCAACGGAGTGCTTCTGCTTTATTCCTACAAAGCCAATTGGCCCTGCAGGGCTACTTGTGCAGGGTTGGGTGGCAAGAGCTTTGTCCCCAGCTGTCAGCGTGAGCTCAGCGCACCTGTGTTCACTTTCCTTTTTGTCCCTGGATTGTGCGCCAGTGAGCCATGGCCGAGGGGCCCAGTTGTGCACTCTTCCTGGAATTTTTGAAGTGGGCTCATGGGGTGAGCCCACTAATTCCCTTTGTTTGGCTTCACGAGTCGTGCCCAGCCCAGAGCCACTGGTTGCAAGCTGTTCCCAGTTCTTCTGGAGTGGCCAGGGACAGGTCTCAGGTCCCTGGGTTCATACAATCTCCAATTCCCCTTGATGGAAGCACCAGTCACCACAGGCTGAGGGCCGTTTGTGCACTCACCCCGGTGCTTCAGACAGGCAGCCCTGGGCCTCCATTCCCAGGTGTGCACTGACCTCGGGACTGTTGGGGGCAGGGCCTCCCCAAATAGCTGCGGAGTGCCTCTTTTTTTCCTATTTTTCCTTCTGAAAAATTATTCCTATTTACACCTGCCAGTCCAAACAAGCATCTGGCCACTCACACATCCCAATCTAACTCCCTCCCAAGAATCTTGCATCAGACCCGGAGGCTGCTGGGTCTGGGGCTGCAGCCGACCATGCTCCCCATGGAACCTTTTCATTCTGAAGCACTTTCCTTACCATCCGATCGTTCAATTTCCCCTGTAATCTTGGTCACCAGTCTTCATATATGCTCAAATACCATTGGGTGTTTGCCCTGTTCCTCAGAAAATCAGCTAGGTGTTTCACCAGTGGGCAGGTGGAAGTGGACTGTGCTCCCCCTTATCTCACCGCCATTTTCCCCCTCCCAGGAGAGTATCTTAAAAGCTACAAGAGAAAGAGAATTATCTATAAAGTGGTTCCCATAAAACTGTCAGCTGATTTCTCAACAGAAACATTTTAGACCAGAAGAGATTGGCACAAAATATTAAAAAATGGTGAAAAACAAGAACTTAATCCAAGAGTACTGTATGCAGCAAGGATATCATTTAAAATGGAAAAAGAAATAAACAACTTCCCAAACAACAAAACACTAAAGGAGTTCATGATCACCAAACCAGTATTACAAGAAAGGCTAAAAAATAACAGATATGAAGAATAAAATGGCAATAAATAGCTACCTATAAATAATCACTTTAAATGTAATTGGATTAAATGATCCATTAAAAACACATAGGGTAGCTGAATGGACAAGAAAAGAAACCCATGTATATACTATAAGAGATCCATCTCAGAATGAAAATAACACACTATCTGAAAGTAAAGAAATGGAAAAAGATTTTTTTTTCAAATGGAAATTAATAAAAGCTGAGGTAGCAATACTTATATAAGAAAAAAGTAGACTTTAAACAAAGGCTATAATAAGAGATAAAAATGGACACTACATAAAGAGAACAATCCAATAAGAGGATATAACCCCTGTAAACATTTATGTAGCCAATAGAGGAACACATACATACATAAAGCAAGTCTTGATGGACATAAGAGAGAGGTCTACAGTAATACAGTCATAATAGGGTAATTTAACACCCCATTGACACTAATGGATAAATGTGCCAGATAGAAAATCAACAAGATAACAGCATCCTTAAATGGCACACTAGATAGTATGGATCTAATTGATCACTTCAGTGCATTTTACCCTAAAACAGCAGACTATTAATTCTTCTTTTTTTAATAATTACTTCATTGTTCAATTAGAGTTATTTGCATCCTCTCCCGTCCCCCCCTCCCTATCCCTCCAACCCCATCCCCCTCCCCAGCCTCCCTCCTCCCCCTTGGTTCTGTCCACATGCCCTCCATAGTGATTCCTGAAAACCCTTCTCACCTTTGTCCCATCCCCCCTGGCTATTCTTAGACTCTTCTTAATTTCAATGTCTCTGGTTATGTTCTACTTGCTTTCTGCTTTTGTTGATTATGATCCAGTCAAAGGTGAGATCATATGGTATCTGTCCCTCATCACCTGGCAACTTCACTTAGCATACTGCTCTCCAGTTCCATCCATGCTGTTGCAAAGGGTATAAGCTCCTTCTTCCTCTCTGCTGCGTAGAATTCCAATCTGTAAATGTACCATAGTTTCTTGATCCATTCATTTGTAGATGGGCACTTAGGTTGTTTCCAGCACTTGGCTACTGTGAATTGTGCTGCTATGAACATTGGAGTGCATAGGTTCTTTTGAACTGGCTTTTCAGGATTCTTAGGGTATAATCTCAGTAGTGGAATTGCTGGGTCAAAAGGCAGTTCCATTTTCCTTTTTCTGAGGAAGTTCCATACTGTTTTCCACAATGGCTGCACCAGTCTGCATTCCCACCAACAGTGCGGTAGGGTTCCACTTTCTCCACATCCCCTCCAACAGTTATCTGTTGCTTTGTTGATGATGGCCATTCTGACTGGTGTGAGGTGATACCTCATTGTAGTTTTAATTTGCATCTCTCTGATGGCTAATGATGTTGAGCATCTTATCATATGACTCTGGGCCCTCTGTATGTCCTTTTTCGAGAAGTGTCTGTTTATGTCTTTTGCCCATTTTTTAATTTTTTTTTTTGTCTCCCTGGGGTGGAGTCGTATGAGTTTTTTATATATTTTGGAGATCAGGCCCTTGTCTGAGGTATCATTGGCAAATATGATTCCCATACAGTTGGTTCTCTTTTTATTTTAATACTATTTTCTTTAGCCCCACAGAAGCTCTTTATTTTGATAAGATCCCATTTGTTTATTCTTTCCTTTATGTCCCTAGCTCTAGGGGACAAATCATTGAGGATGTTGCTGCGTGGAATGTCTGAGATTTTCCTACTGATGTTTTCCTCTAGAACTTTTATGGTGTCACGACTTACATTTAAGTTTTTTATCCATCTTGAATTTATTTTTGTGTATGGTGTAAGTTGGTGCTTGAGTTTCAGTTTTTTGCATGTGGCCATCCAGATTTCCCAACGCCACTTGTTGAAGAGGCTATTTTTATTCCATTTTATTCTTCTGCCCCCTTTGTCGAAGATTAATTGCCTGTAGAGACTTGGGATTATTTCTGGCCTCTCTATTCTGTTCCATTGGTCTATCTGTCTGTTTTTATGCCAGTACCAAGCTGTTTTGATTACAGTGACCTTGTAATATAGTTTGATATCAGGAAATGTGATCCCTCCTGCTTTGCTCTTCTTTCTCAAAATTGCAGCTGATATTCGGGGTCGTTTATGGTTCCATATAAATTTTTGAAGTGTTGGTTCTATATCCGTGATATTTGCCATTAGTACTTAGATAGGGATTGCACTGAATCTATAAATTGCTTTGGGGAGTATGGACATTTTGATGATGTTGATTCTTCCAATCCATGAGCATGGTATATTTTTCCATTTGTTTGTGTCTTCCATGATTTCTCTCTTCAGTGCTGTGTAGTTTTCTGAGTACAGGTCTTTTACCTCCTTGGTTAGGTTTATTCCCAGGTATTTTATTTTTTTTTGTTGCTATATCAAATGGGATTTTTTCCTGATTTCTGTTTCTGCTGTTTCACTGTTGGTATACAAAAGTGCCTTTGATTTCTGGATATTGACTTTATATCCTGCTGTCTTGCCAAATTCAATTATTAGATCAAGTAGTTTTTTTGGCGCAGTCTATAGGATTTTCTAAGTATACTATCATGTTGTCTGCAAACAACAACAGTTTTGTTTCCTCCTTTCCAATTTGGATGCCTTTACTTCCTTTTCTTGTCTGATTGCTATGGCTAAAACTTCCAGAACTATGTTGAATAGAAGTGGTGATAGTGGGCAACCTTGTCTTGTTCCTGATCTTTGTGGGAAAGATTTTAGTTTTTGTCCATTGAGTATAATGTTGGCTGTAGGTTTCTCATATATGGCCTTTATTATGTTGAGGAATGTTCCCCCTATTCCCACTTTGCTAAGTGTCTTTATCATAAATGGATACTGTACGTTATTGAATACTTTTTCTGCATCTATTGATATGATCATGTGATTTTTGTCTTTGCTTTGGTTTATGTGATGTATTACGTTTATTGTTTTGCGAATGTTGTACCATCCTCGCATCCCTGGGATGAAACCCACTTGGTCATGGTGAATGATCTTTTTAATGTATTGCTGGATGCGGTTTGCTAATATTTTGTTGAGGATTTTAGCGTAAATGTTCATCAGTGATATTGGCCTGAAGTTTTTTTTGTTTGTTTTGTCTTTTTCTGGTTTTGGGATTAGGATGATGCTGGCTTCATAAAAAGAGTTTAGGAATCTTCCATCATTTTGGATTTTTTGAAATAGTCTGTGAGGAATAGGTGTTACTTCTTCCTTAAATGCTTTGTAGAATTCTCCTGTGAAACCATCTGGTCCAGGGCTTTTGTTTGTTGGAAGTTTTTAGATTACTGCTTTAATTTCATCTGCTGTTATTGGTCGGTTCAGGCTTTCTGTTTCTTCCTTATTGAGTTTTGGAAGATTATATTTTTCTAAAAATTTGTCCATTTCACCTAGGTTTTCATATTTCTGGGCATACTGTTCTTCATAGTAGTGTCTTATAATCCTTTGTATTTCTGTGGCATCAGTTGTAATATCTCCTCTTTCATTTCTGATTGAGTTTATTTGGGTCCTCTTCCTTTTTTCTTGACGAGCCTGCTTAAAGGCTTGTCGATTTTGTTTATCTTTTCAAAGAACCAGCTCCTGGATTCATTGATCCTTAGAATTGTCCTTTTAGTCTCTAAGTCATTTAATTCTGATCTGATCTTGGTTATTTCCTTCCTTCTACTTGCTCTGGGTTGTCTTTGCTGTTGTTCCTCGAGTTCTTGTAGGCATAGGGTTAGGTTGTTT
>PVJI01030483.1:0-14144 GCA_004026765.1 Micronycteris hirsuta | reverse complement strand
GACCGGAGACATTGTACTTTCGGTGGTGTTGAGAGAGGCCCTTCTTAGAATGGCACTGGAGAGATATTGAAGGAAGGAACTATTTTTTTTTTATCACCACATTTAACAATTCTCTGTAATTTTGAAATAACTCTAAAATGTATAATGTAAAATTTTCATAATCTGAAAAAAGTGCTATAAAGATAAAAAGACATAAACATAACGAACATAATCTATAACCAACTAAGACTTTAATATTTCTTATTTCTATTGGCTGAATTTTTCAATCTAAGTTATACCATTTTAAAATAAATTATAAACTTTCTCTTATAGTTTGAAAAAAATAGTTGGTCTCCTTTAGCTTATGGAGCATATAATTAATTTCTGCTTTTCAAAAATCAGTGCCTTTGGTTAATGTACTGGAAGGAATTAGTTGCCTCTGAGAGGCAACTGCTGTGCAGAGGTTGTGAGCATGCAGTCTGGAACTGCACAGACTGGATTACTCCCAGCCCTGCAAACACACCAGCTCTACAATTTAGGCAAATTACTTAAATTTGTTTCTCAGTTTCCTCATCTGTAAAAAGGTGGTAATGATATTATATAGCTCATTAAGTTTGTAGGGGGGTTTAATGTATTGATAATGTCAAGTGCTTAGAATAGTGCCTGGAATGCAAGAACATGCAAAAAGCTATTATTATTATTATTATTATTATTATTATTATTATTAATTATTTTACTCTTATTAATGTTAATGGGGAATGACTAAGTATTAGGCAATGGGTAGATGATTTCATATAGTTACACATACATTATATTTCAAGGCATTTTCTTGTTCTGAAATTTCTTTCCAAAGAAATTACCCAAATATCAGAGTGTTTACTAATGGTGGTGTATGTATGTGTTGTGTGCATCTGTAGTTTGGATAGAAAACTCACAGAAAAACCCCCACAACAACTAGTTGCAGACATGAAAATACAAAGGGCTAGAGTGGAAAGACAAACCACTTTTAGCAGACTAAGATTGTAATTGTGATTATTTTTGATGAAATTACATCAAATAAGACACAAGGTGAAAAATCTGTTTTTCTTCTATGGATTTTATGGACTTGTTTAGGATCATTAGTTCTTTGCACTAACAAGGTAATTCAGGTACATTGTTGCATTCTTGAAAAGCCATGTTGAACTTTATTGCTCTAACTTACTTTATTTCTACTTTCAGAGCTCCTATGGGTATGGTGACCTGTTCTCTGACACATGGAAAGCATTTACTGATTATGATGTGATACATTTGAAAACTTATGATTCCAAAAGGGTATGGGAAACTTGACTGAAATGTCTGTAAATAATTGTCATTGCAGATGACTCACACATCAAATAAATACTTAGTGTGAGTTTCTGTTAGCTATTGGGTTGGCGAAGAAGTCCATTTAGTTTTTTACGTAAAATAAAAGACACATTTTTCATTTTCACCAATAATTTTATTGACTTTGAGTATGTCAGCTACCTCCAGCTATTGGCTTCTAGTGAGCAGAGGCCAGGGGTGCTGCTAAACGTCTTCCAATGCATAAGACAGCCCCACAGCAAAGAATTATTTGGCCAAAATGTCAGTGGTACCAACAAAATTCTCAAACCACTTTTGATGTGTTCAGTCAGTCCCAGCACCTTTTCCATGCACTGCACAAATCCTGTTTTGCATTTCAGTTACATTTTTACCTTTTTTGAAATAATAAAGCTTAATATGCCAAAAATGTTGTATATTCCATCTTCAATATTAAAACGACTACACAAAAATTTACCAATTTTGATGTTCTTTAAAAAAAAATACATGCTGAAATGACAGCTGTCACAATGCAATCTAACAAAATTTTTTCAAATGAAGTTAAAGACAACTAAGCACTACTAGAGACACTGTAGGAAAAAAACATAACAGACTTTTTGGCCAGCCCAATATCACCATTGGTTTCTTACTTCTTAGTTTCTTTTCTGGTAGCTGGAATCCTCATTGTTATTAACTTGCAGCTTTTAAAAATACTTTTTCATACCTTTTCCAAAAACATGAATTTCACTTGAGTGAAATAGTTTTCTATTCAACATATTTTAATGTAAAATAGAGATTAATTAAAATTTACTTTCTGTAATTGTAAGTGCTGTTTTGCTGTGAAGGGTACATGTTGTCTCTTCTGACCTTTTAATATATCTGTATTGTTAGGTTTGTTTTAAAGAAGCGATTTTTTCACTACTCCCCCGGATGAGATATGGGCTGTTTTATAATACTCCTCTGGTAAGAATGCTATCTGTTGCAAGCAGTCACATTTATAAAATTTATTCTTGATATGTTTTGACATAAGTTATATAACTAACATATATAACTAACCTCTGAAATAGTAATATATAAATAGTCATTGTAATATGAACTGTTGCTTTTATTGTAGATATCTGGCTGTCAAAATACTGGGTTATTCAGGGCATTTTCCCAGCATGTACTACACAGACTGAACATCACACAAGAGGGACCCAAGGTAATGAATATACAGCAGGTCAAATAATGTTGTTTTACTCAATGTCATTTCATTATAACCTTGGTGAAATGCCATAGGAACTTAACTTAATTAGCCTATACTTATACTGGTTTCATTATACATCATTTTGCTTAAAGTCACAGAACTTATGAGATGAAGTTAAGTGAGGACTTACTGCATTATGGGTTCCAAGGTGAGCTTGACTTTTTACCCTGAATAAAAATCATAACCACCTTTTCAGAAAAAGAAATACTCAGAAGACAGTGTTTTCTGTGTTAACAACTTCTGAGCTGGAGTGATCTGAAATCAAATGTCTGCCACCTATATTAAAGATAAACTAGGGATAGTAGAAGAATGTGCTTTTTTTCCCCTTACCTTTTTCCTTTGTCATGCCTCCCCTCCATTGCCAAATCCCTGCCTGAGTCACACAACATCTGCTCATAAAAATCTACCCAACCATCCAAACACAAATGTAGTGAACAGGTTTTGTCTCCTGTAGCTAAAGTAGATGTATTTTTTTATTCCCTAAGAGAACTGTGAAGGAATCATGCTTTAAAAAAAAGGTTCCATAATGTAATCTTACTGTGTTTCATCTCTTTGTGAAAATCACACTTTAGGTTCAGGTGTTCATTCATCTGTCCAGGCACATACAGCATGATTTTGCCTTTTCCTTTTGATTACAGGATGGAAAAATTAGAGTCACCATTCTTGCACGGAGCACAGAATACCGGAAAATATTAAACCAAAATGAGGTTAGTTTTTCTCTGTATTTTTAATGTCATCATGTTAACTGTCTGTAACTGGTGTGCTTTATTTTTTCACATTGCAGTGAATGTTTCAGTTTGAAATTATTAGCCTTTAGAAAAGGTTTTGCCCAGTTCATTTATTAGATTTTTACTGAAAGGCACCAAACCACTTATTAGACTCCCAAACTGATTTCAGTAACATCAATCATAAATTGTATTTACCCTCAATAAGATCAGAATGTGTACAACAACATGGCTGGAAGATGTTGTCACAATAGCAAGATTTATTCCACGAAAATGTATCGAGAACTGCCATGTGCTGGGTCATGGTTTTGGGACTTGTTAGAAACAGAATGCAGACCAGTTTACAAATTCCCCTTTTAGTTCTTCATTCCTCAGTCTTGGGGAACATGGGTGATGACTGTTATAGCCACTTCCTGCTGATAAGGGGACAGTAAGTCAGGAAGAGTGAAGAAAGCATAAGAAATATGTTTAGAATACTAGGCCTGTATAAGCAAATATCACAACCAGGAAAGGAAAACATGGTTCGAACCCAAACAAGAGCAAGTTAGGATAGGTAGTTCAGGTTTATGCAGGCCTGGCCCAGACTGTTGGGAGGAAGCAGTCAGTCTATGTTTGAGCTGTCTGTATCTTCTCTCCTTGGCTGGGTGGGGTCTGTTGTACTGTTTCTTTTGAAAAGTAATTTACTAGAGGGACTTCACAGGCTCTGTTCTAATTAAGTAGTAGCTGACCATTGGTGTTGATTTTTCCAAGTCTTGAGGGCCAGATAAAGCAGCACCTAGAGATGGCACACATTTCATAGCATGCAATTTTTATACAATATGCTTAAGGAAGGGTCTCCCACATAACATTTCATGCAGGATCAATGGAGTTTGCTTGTAGGGGACTACTCTGACCTTAAGCAGGGCAGCTGATAGAACCTTATCCCAAGTTAAGTTGGTTTCTTGACTTATTCATCTTTTCAGTATTTCCTGTACACTGAGTCCTCCATGAAGCATATAATTTCTGAGGGCCTTGCATCTTTTCTGTCTTTCCTTGGCTATGCCTTGTGGAAGTACCATCCAGCAATACTGTTGTTTCCCATTAGTTTCTGGATTGTCCCATTCAAAGGCAAACAGGATTCAGGGGTATACAATAAAAGGCATCATTTTGAATCCAGAACTGTAAACTACCAGAGGTCTCCAGATCAAATTGTAAACAAAGTAAAAGGATTTGGTGCCACCATATATATATCCTCTATAGTTTGGCTCTCAAGTCCAGTACAAAACTATTATCCCCAGTGCCGGTTTTTTTTGCACTGGCAGACTTAGAGTGTTATATGGGGATTGACCTGGTCAGAGTAATTGGCATTTAAGAAAGGTGGTGATCTGCCCTGACCAGTGTGGCTCACTTGGTAGGGCATCATCCTGCAAAGTGAAAGGTTGCCAGTTTGATTCTGGTTGGGCGTGTGCAAGAGGCAACTGACCAATGTTTCTCTCCCTCCCTTTTTCCCTCCCTTCTTCCCCTCTCTAAAAAATAAAAGAAAAAAGAAAGGTTACTATCTGAGGCTTTATACCTTCTTTTGCAGGTCTCTCCAAAGGGTATTTTTCAAGTTTGGAGTTTTAGTACCTGGATGAAGTTTTATTATTACTGGGTCATCATTTTGGCTCTTCCTGGCCTCTGGCAGCCCAAACATTTCTCTTAGTTTTTGTAGAATTTATTCAGGGACTTCTGGTTGAGGTTTGTCTTCCAGTTGTAATAGCACAGCTTGGAGGGCACAGGCTTACTCTGGCAGGACATTGATGTTGATTTTTTTCTGGTGGGTATTTAATTTTGTTAGTGGATCTCATCCCAACAAGGGAATGGGGCATTTAGGCATATATAGAAAGCTGTGTTTTAAATGTGTTTTCTGCCCTGGCTGGTGTGGCTCAGTGGATTGAATGCTGGCCTGCGAACCAAAAGGTGACGGTTTGATTCCCAAGCAGGGCACATGCCTGGGTTGTGGGCCAGGTCCCCAGTAGGGGGTGCATGAGAGGCAACCACACATTGATACTTCTCTCCCTCTCTTTCTCCCTCCCTTCCCCTGTCTAAAAAAATGAATGAATAAAATCTAAAAAAAAAGTGTGTTTTCCACCCTGGTTGGTGTGGCTGGTGCGGCTCAGTGGATTGAGTCGTGGCCTGTGAACCAAAGGGTTGCCAGTTCAATTTCTAGTCAGGCCACATGCCTGGGTTGCGGGACAGGTCCCCAGTAGGGGGCACTGGAGAGGCAACCGAACATTGATATTTCTCTCTTTCCCTTTCTCTCTCTCTAAAAATAAACAGATAAAATCTTTAAAAAAAGTGTTTTCCCTACATGACATTTGAATGGCCAAAGGAAGTGTCCTTGGGGGTGACTCCCCCCACCACAACTGTAATAGCTATGGTTTTGGGGGAGAGAGGCCTTGTCCAATATTTAGGATAGAACATGTAGCTTCAGTATCAGTTAGGAAGTCTATGACGAATCTCTGTCCCACAGCAGTTGTCACCTAGGGTTCATTGTTTGAAATGAAAGAATCTTGAGGCTCCCCAGGGCTCTACCATTCCTGGTCATTACCAACCAGCTGTGGCATCTGGTGGGTTTATTTGTGGGAACTTCCTTCCCCATTCTTTCCTGTGATTAGGACATTCTCATCTCCAGTGATCCTCTTATTTAAATACACACAATGTTGTGGCCCTAAAGGGGGACAGCCCTTTCAGTCAGTGGGCTCTTGGGGTCTTGCCCATGGTTGTTTGTTTTGTTGAGCAAGCGCCTTACTGGGTCTTGATTATATGCTGGTAAGTGTTGAAGTGATCACTGCAGCTTATTGTCTCATGTCACATTGTGAGCCTCAAAAACTCTGTCAAGGAAGGCACATGGGTGCTTCTTGGGCCCTTGTTTGGGCCCCTTAATTAAGTCCCATTACCAGGCATCCACTTCCTCTGGGCCAGGGATAGCATGACTTGGTGGATCCCAGAGGGTAGCTGTGGGCCTTCTTGCCCCTCCCAAGTCTGCATGGAGCTTGGAGCCCATGGCCTGGGGTTGGCCCTGGGGCTGGCCTTGGCAACACTCCAGCCACAGCAGGTACCCAGCTTGATGCTGTCCAGGTACTCTGCTTTCTGTCATGTCTCTTACCTGGCAGGCTTTCCTCTTAGTCATGCCTTCAATATTCAACTGACAATGAAATTTAAACGTATATTGCAATAATATTTAGCATCTTAAGATAGCAGCTAGAATTATTTCTTTACTTGACAAATCTTTCCATGTAATTTTAGTGTACTAAATAGGCCAAATTAGTTTAAAACATTTTTTTTAGGGAGAGAGAGAACAAATGTTTGAGGCATTACAGGGGAATAACCCAAATCCATTTCCAGGTTAAGAAAATGTCTCCTTTTAAAACCTGGACCCTGGGAAGTCTGTCAAACATACTTGACCAAAAAAATTATATATCACTATGAAACAATATTAAATTACCCATTTACCCAAAGTGACAATAAAAGATATCAAACATATTGGTAGCTTAGGTTAAGGGTTAATGACTTTTCACTTTCAAGATAATTAATATGAGGCTCCTGTCTGAACTGACTGCACAGCTTGGGACTGAGTTCAGTGCCCTCGGAGGGGGTTTGGGGGGGGCAGTTGCGGCGCACACACACACGCACACACACACCCCCACACACACCCATACCCCAGGCTGCACTCTGCAGCTGGGACCCTGTGGCTGAGCTCTGGTAATCACCATGTGGTAGCTCAGGGCTAGGACTGGATGCCAGCAGCTGCCGTGGACACCCACCTCAGGGTAGGCTGAAGAGGGCAACATATACAACCTTAAATCTCCACAAACTTATGAAACAGAACAGTGCAGTAGATTGAGGACTCTTCCAGACAAACATCTAAGACCTGGGACTGCTCCTGACACAGCCTCCCAGGGTGAGGCTCTACTCCATAGTCCTGATGAGGCTTTAGACAATGAGGTGACTCATCCACTGCTTCTTTACCGGAAAGCAGAAAGTAGCCCAGAGGGGCTGGAGCTTGCCACCAGCTGACAAAGCCTTTAAGTGGCAGTTCCAGTCACTTCCAGGGCCCATCCACATGGGCTCCAGGGCCTTTGGCAGTGGTCACAAGGCTTCCTTTTTTCTGGTGCCCAAATTGTCACCGAGCCAGGGATACTGCCTGACACACACAGGAGCCAGTACTATGACATCTACTTTGGAGGAAAAGAAAGGCAAAGAGACAGGATGCAAGACTGCAGGTTTGGGGCAGGATTTTAAGGGGTTTCAGCACTGGATCTTCCTGGAAAATGGGCCTTCACTTCTGAAAGGTCCCGGCCTTCAGGTACCAGTCACGTCTGATCCTTTGAACAGTTCTGTGGGGGTCAGTTAAGGGTTCACAGTGTCAGTCATGAGTAGCATTTCAAGGCTGAAACTTTGGCCTTGTTAGGAAAGGACCTGTAGGGGCTTTGCAGTTACAATCCCGGGAAAATTACTTAACTTCTCTAAGCTTCTGGTGTATCACTTACGAAATGCACATAATAGTAATACTTTCTTGGTAAGATTTTTATGAGGATTAAGTGACCTAACCCTAAAAAAATGCTAGCATAAGTTAAGTGCATGATCAGCGATGCTTTTGTAACCATCAATGCTGTGCATTCTGTATGCCACAGACGCAGGACACAAGCACAGGACATGGCACATATGTTTCTGAAGAGCAGGAGCTGCTACAGTGTTGGGTTAAGGTGGCCTAATTCTGAAGGACATGAGAGCCATGGCTATGATTTTAATAATAGATTAATTTGCTTTTTTCTTTCTGTATGTTAAAAGAATAATTGTTTTTCTGTATAGAAATATTGAAAATGTTTTCCTGCTAAGAATTTAGTATTTTCAGAGGATGAGGCCCAAGGTGCTAGTGGTTTATTTGAAATGAGGTAATGGATAGAAAAAAAAATTCTTAACATCATGTCTAGAACAAAGTGCCCAGGAAATTACATGTTGAAACTTGAGGGACTAACTAGCAAATGGTAACAATAATAGCTGACATTTAGTGACCCTCTATCCAGAGCACTTTGCTCCCCTGAACTTTCTCCTCTCAGCCTCAGAACATCCCAGTACAGCATAATTTTAGGGGGGCAATGTGTCTAAGGGGTGGAACCAACATTTGAACTCAGTTAAGGGTTAGTAGAGCAATAGACCTGAAGGATATTTAATATGTGGAAAATATTTTGTATAAGAAATAAGAAATGTGAGGATCAAAGTAAAACTGAAGAGAAGGAAAAGAAATTATAAATGTTTCTGTTATTTTCCCAGCTTGTAAATGCACTGAAAACGGTATCTACATTTGAAGTCCAGATTGTTGATTACAAGTATAAGTAAGTAATCACCCACCCTCGGGCAGAAGCTGTCACCTTTTTGTCTGGATGAGTTAATGAAAGACAGAAAGGATTTTTCAAACTGGAGCTGTTGGCGCTTCAGACCTGGAGGGGACACACAGACAGCAGCAGTGAACAAAGTGCACAGGCACAGGCATTGCTGCTTTTTGGCTGTTGGGGGCCTGATGTTGTTTACCATATCATTTTTCAAGAGAAATGATGAATCCATATTTTAATTTGAAATGTCTGAATTTTTAAGTTGGCAACTAGTTCTGAATTAAAAAAAAATATTGTAGACCTAATTTGCCCTGTTAACTGCCAGTTTTCAACTTTTGACCTAAAATTAGTTATATGTGAATAATTTGAGGGTCATAGAACAATATGATAGTTTTAGAAATCTTATAAAACATTTACACTGCTATTAAAATTCTGATATAAGTAAAAAGCTTTGCAAGACAGGATATGCCTATCCCTGTCTAACTAACCTCTGTTGATGTAAAAACAGTAATGCCATAAAGGCAGTATTTGTTCCTGGATGGAAAGTCAAGCTACATAGAAAAGGTCCAAAGGAAAGGTGAAAGCTTTGTCTCCCACCCTCATCCACTCACAATCGTCATCTTGTTTTCCAAATTGAACTCATGGACACTTTCTGTGTTAAAAAAAAACAAGTGTACATTTACCAGCATAAGGGCGTCTAATATAAACAGGTTTAAACTTATCAGTGTTGCATCTCACTCATCACACATTCATTCTTTCACACAAATCTTTATTGGGGTCCTACCATGAGCTGGTCACAGGCTTCGAAGTAGGAATACAGTCATGGGGCTGGTATGGCTCTTGTCTTGAGGACTCTAGACACCGAATAAAAATAACAATTATAAAGAACAGCAACCCTTTATTGAGGCTTATTATGCTTTGCTTTATCTCATCTCACTCTTCCAACAGTCCTGTGACGTTGGCAAAGTTATTCTTGTTTTATTAATTTTACTGTGCCCTGGTGACCGCCCTCATTGTCACATGGAGAAACATAACACGCAAGAAGTGGCCAGGCATCAGGCTGACAGAATGGAGGAGCGGGGGTGCACCCCTGAGGCTCTGCTGTTAACTGAGTTTCTCAGATGAAGGAAAAAGACAATAAATTCATACCTTCCCAATCTGAGGATCATGTTAGTAATGTAATCACATGGATATTGGTGATACCCGAGCCATAGACATTTTTCATAACTGGCAATTCTCTGTGTATATTCACCTAGATGGCTGCCCATCTTTCCCTTGCATCAATGGCACTCCTAGGGAAACTGATGCACGTGTGCCTCATGTGAGACACACGGTATCATTGTCTTCCTTTCTTTGTGTGGCTGTGGGGTTTTTGTTGTATTGTGGGAGGCAGGTCTTTAAAGAGAAGAAGTTGATTAAGAGGAAATTCGCTTTCCCTTCTTAGGTTCAAAATAGTCTTGATTATTTATTTTTCTTTACTTTGGATAAGTGGGACTGGGAGGTCTATCCCATTATGTTTGTGTTATCTTCATTCCAGCATTTCTTCCCAGACTCACTTTGGTCAACTTTTTTGGCACTGATTTTGGTTCAGAGATTCACATCTTTTAGTGTCTTGAATTCAAAGAACACTTTTACAATCTTTGCATGCATAAAATTGTGGATTAGTCTGTTGCAAAGGCAAGAAACTGCTTGTTTGTATCAAGATAATTTTAGTTATTCAGATGGCATTGAATAAGTCAACTCACATAAGGAGGAATTAATTCCCTATTTTAAAAAAACACTTTATCATCTTAAGGAAATAGTTTCCAGTTTAGTGCAAGTTTACCATAACATCTCTTCAACCCTTGCTGGTTCCACTTTTTCAATAAAGAGAAAGCAGGCATTAGGCATAGAGCTTTGCCTTGCAATGGTATGTACCTAGATTTGAATAATACTCTTTAGTTTGATTATTTCTATAGTTTTATTTATGTCATATGTTAATGGTTTTCCATATAACATGGCTATAAAAGTTTCCATCTAAGCTAAATACATTTTTAGGTTTTTAAAAAAGAGAGTTTACTTACAAAAAAATGTTAAATTATTGAGTCATTAAGTTATTAAATACTGGAGTAGCCTTGAAATGGCAAAAGAAATATGGTGAATGTGATTTCAATTGTGAAACACATTCATATAAATGTTTTAACTGTGAGTCATGAGCTCAACTTAACCTAATGCTTTCTCTTTTCTCTCCATCTGTGTTTTGTTGTTCTTTACGTTCACAGGGAACTTGGGTTTTTAGATCAGCTAAGGATCACCCACAACACAGATATATTTATTGGAATGCACGGAGCTGGTCTTACCCATTTACTTTTCCTACCAGACTGGGCTGCTGTATTTGAACTGTAAGTTTTTGGGGGCAGTTTTACATTGAGGCAGCTAGCTCATAATGGTCTTTTTATGTATGCTGAGTCTTTCACTCAGAGAATCAAAAGACTAAATATTTAATCATTCTAGGGAAGTCACGTCATATAGGCATCTAGAAAGAAAAAAAAATGAACTAAAGCTAGAAATATGAAGTCTGCCATTTCACACAGCAAGCAAACTTGCCCCTTCTTCCTCCATGTCAGCAGAAGATATGACTCTGTGATTTCTTACTTGGGGTTCCTTCCTGTGTGTCTTAAACTGAGCATCTCCCACACTCGCTGTAATTACTGTGTTAAAAGAGAAGCTGTGTGTTGCACACCCATGTTCACAGCAGTCAAGATGTGGAAGCAACCCAATGTCCATCAAGGGATGAATGGATAAACAAAATGTACACACAATGGAATACTATTCAGCCTTCACAAGGAAGGGAATTCTATCACATGGTACAACATGGCTGGACATTGAGGGCATTATGTGAAGTGAAATAAGCCAGTCACAAAAGGACAAATAGTATGTGATTTCACTTATAGAAGGTTGCTAGAGTGGTCATATTCATAGAGACAGGAATGGAATGGTGGTTGCCAGGAACTGGGGGGCAGAGGAGTGGTTAGAGTTTAATGTGGACAGAGTGTAAGTTTTCAAGATGAAAAGTCTAGAGATTGGGTTATACAACAATGTAAGTATACTTACCACTACTGAACCCTATACTAGAAATGGTTACGATGATACATTTCATGTTATGTTTTCTACCACAATTTTTCAAAAGTGAGTTTGCGAACTTGTGTGTCTTATGAAGAACAGAGCTCCAAAACAAGCTGACCACTTCACCTAGTGTTCACTGATTCACACACGGGAACTGAGGTGTCAGGGTGCAAGTGATTGTCCTGAGGGCTCCTCTACCTTGGTGGATGGTTATTGAGACGTGGCCTTCTCACTCTTAATAATTCTACACTGTGCCTCATCTTCAGTTCTGACACACCGCTTATTACCAGGTTTCCCCCCTTGGCATCCAAATATCTTGATTTTATGGTTCTATTTTAAAAATGACTTGACTTAGTCTCTAAATTGGAAACTATTTAGAAAAACATTGTCATGAACTTCCACACCATGCAAAAATATTTTAAAAATATATGTGTTAGGGAAATAGCCAGATAATTGTGGATTCTATCTCAAGTCTTTATTTCTCTTAGAGTAGAGAGGGAGAGAGAGAAGAAAGGAAGGAAGGAAGGAAGGAAGAAAGGAAGGAAGGAGTAAAGAAATGTAATTGAGAAAGCCTGGACCTTGAAATTCAGCAGATCTGGGTTTAGTTTCTGATTCACTAGCTCTCTTACCTTTGGAAGTGTTACCTCCCCCAAGTCCACACATGCAAAGACAGGTATTATGAGAAAATATAAAATTCATAGACAGCCCTGTTGATAAAGGTCAGTCTCCATTCTATTTTGTTTCATAAAGTTAAGGTAATCTAGTTATGAGAATATTATAAAAATACAGGGTTGGGCAAAAGAAGGTTTATTGATGTTTGTATGGAAAAAATACAATAATTAATAATATAAGAATAAACTGTTTCACATACAACTGTAAACCTATTTTTGCCCCACCCTATAATGTCCTTCAGTCTTGTTTGCTGTTTACACAATCTTTTGCAAGAACCTATTTGGAGGATAGATTGGGCAAAAACTGCAGTTTCACATGTGGATGCCCTTGGTCCCTTAGGTACAACTGTGGAGATGAGCGTTGCTACCTGGACCTGGCCAGGCTCAGAGGCATACATTATATCACTTGGCAAAGACAGAACAAAGTTTTTCCTCAAGATAAGGTAAAATTAAATGGCGAAACTCACCTTGGTTTTGCTTTTTAATAATTTTTAAGTGTCTAGTTATGAAAAACTTATTAAACTTCAAGAATAAATTGTTTTCTGGAATAGTGAATTGTTACATCTCATATTTGAAAATTGGAAGAAGGGGAAAATTATTCTCTTGAAGGGTAGGAGGGGGGTTTCTGGGCCAGAAAGTAACTCCAGGAGGAGGCCAGAGTGACCAGACAGTGCAGCAGCAAGCAAAGGCATGGCAGTGAGGGGCCGGGGGCAGGGTTGTGCCTGAGCCTGATCCCCTGCTTTGCTTTCCCTCTGAGTGGTCTTGCGAAAGGGTCATTGTCCAGCACTGGTGGGTTGGTCAGGGAGCACAGGAAGTTTTGGTAAAAACTTAAAGCCTGGGGCTCCAATGATGATCCGGGAAGCAGGCAGCGATGGAAGCCTAGATGTCTCATTGCAAGGAGCAGCCTACGAGTCCTTGCTTTGAGCCCAAGGCAGCGCCTCACTGAGGAAGGAAGAAGCTTGTGGTGGTTGCCTCCCACCTCGTCACCTGTGTCTCCCCTGGCTGCCTGAGGGATCCCACTGCCAGCCCAGTTCACCAAGTCCAAGGAGCCTGTGCCCGTGGACAGGCCGAGGCCCAGCAGCAGCCTGGCCTTGCTCACCATGTACCCTGACTCCAGAATGAGCCCCCTCTTTACTCGCACTGAGCCTAGCATTCTGGACAGTTGAAGCAACACTGTTTCATTGATCAGGATGGGGAGATTTGCCGCTGTCTCCTGAGCTCTCTTTCGACTGAAAACTACTCCTCGTGGTGACTCCAAGGCTGTCAGCTTGCTGTCAGAGGAAGCACACTGCTACCAGCTACAAGCGGTGGTGCATGAGCAAGAGCATAGCCGCACTTGGGTGAGAGGGTCACCCTCCCCAGTGAGGAGGTCTTCTCAGAGACCAACAACATCTGTGCATCCCTGGCAGCACTGGCTGGAACCAGAACCACATCATCTTGAAGATGCTGTTCAAAGGAGTTTCAGCTGGCTACATCCTGTGGGGCTGGCATGGCCTCTTCCCAGTTGAGATAGTAGTGCTTGGCCCAGAGGAGTGGCTACCACAGACCACGCCCACTGCTCTCCCAATAAAGCTGGAATCCCTGGACTGGGCCCTCTATCAGTCCCCAACTCAGGCCCATTGCCCTGGGGACAGCCTAGGGACCTGGAAACAGTTTTTTTTTTTAATTACTTTATTGTTTTTCAATTACAGTTGTCTGCATCCTCTCCCCTCCCCTCCCCCCACCCCCTCCAACCCCACCTCCCTTC
>PVJI01030482.1:0-14145 GCA_004026765.1 Micronycteris hirsuta | reverse complement strand
TGTGTAAGGGGTTTAACTTTTAAAACAAGCCCTGATTCAGTGTTTGTTTTTCTCTTTCCAGGTTCAACATGAGTTTTTTCTTTCTTCTCTAGTCAAGGAAAGAATGAGGTTTTGGTTGAGCGGGAGAGGAGACTGGAGGTAGTCCCCACAACTACCTCTTGGAGAAGATAGTGAGTTTTCCTCTCTTCTTCAAGGTTCTACCAACAACATCCGGAGAAGCCATCTGGGGCAGACAGCAGGGAGATAACGAGACCCTGTGTCAACTCACTGTGGCCTGGGCTTTGTATTCTCTGGCTGCCACAGCCTGGGCTCGAGCAATAGTGTAATGAGGTACTTCTTCCTGGGGAGTGGGCTACAAGGGCCCC
The DNA here is from genome assembly GCA_004026765.1 of Micronycteris hirsuta. Classification (NCBI taxonomy): domain Eukaryota; kingdom Metazoa; phylum Chordata; class Mammalia; order Chiroptera; family Phyllostomidae; genus Micronycteris; species Micronycteris hirsuta. The sequence continues at coordinate 13,780 of PVJI01030482.1, read as the reverse complement.
ACTCATCTGATAAGCCCCGAGGCAATGTATCAGCTCTAATACTTACAAGAGCCAAAGAAAGCACAAAGAAACAGTGAATTCATATACATTAAAACTTATTCTAGTTTTAGGATATTGGTAAAATAGATTTGTTCATTGGCACTGATGACATGTACTCCATACTCTCAAAATAAGGTTTTAGCCTTTAAACTTAATGAGTCCATGAATAATTTTCATATTTTACTGTGCTTACTATTGTACCATGAACTTTAGTGAACAGAGTATAGAAACTAAATCCTGCCTTCAGCATCTATTTTGTGCACCTGACTAAAACCAAAACAAAACAACTGTGAATTGAAAGACCAGTCTTCTGTGCCACTTTAAACACTAACCGATATAGAAAGACTAAAAAAGAATAGAGTTGTGCCAAAATGGGGACATGTAAGGAAGAGTCCTGAGACTCCAACAGAGGAAATTCCACCTGGTAAAGGAAGTCACTGGGGGATCTGGCGCCTAGAAATGCTCTGAACGTGCTTCAAGTAGCAGTCCAAGCAGGAAAAGGGAGTGGGAGGTGTGGATTGAGGGAGGCTGTTGGGGTAACTCCAGCAGGTGTGATTCCATGACTTTGTGGCAACGGGACTCCATTTTTGAATGTGAACATGATAAGAATTAGTTTTTGGTTTTGGAGAACAAAGAAGAAGAATGAGTCAGAGGAGATGCAAATTTCTAGGGTCAATGAGGATATAGACATAGTGATGCTGGGAAAGAACGCACTTTGCTTGGAACATCTGAGGTTGAAGCCATCCGAAGGACAGCCAAATAAAAGTCTCCAGTGGGTCATTGAAGATCAGAGGTTGAGTCAGAATAAAAAGGGATCTTGAGTTTTAGATTAAGAAAAGATCTACAAAAAAGGTTAGTTGAAACGTTGGCAATGATGGGTAGTCTAAGATTGGGAACCTAGGGGAAAAAGTAGGGAGCACACAGAACCTGGGAAACAGCCTCAAGAGGAAAAGGGAGCTCTGCATTTGTAGGGGACATGCTCGTGTAGTTTCTTAAATGTGTAAATACCTCCGATGCAGTTTTGTTTAGACTTTTGCCCAAAGCAACTCCATCTTACACAATCAGTTCACAAATGGCCATAGAGGATGAAGTTCCTTTTGCACATGCTGAAGAAGGGTAGAGTTCCTTGCTCTATTTTTCTTTAGTTTATACAGCTGGACTAGTAATAAAATGATGAAACTGACACAAGACTAGATAACCGGGAGAGAAACTAATTTCACACATGCTCAGAGGAGAATCAATGCTCATACAGTGCTCAGATCGTGAAATGGGGCCCAGAGAAATGATCAAACCAGACCCCTTTTTTAATACTTTTTAGGCTAAGAAACAATGAATCTGTGAGAAATTGACAGGACAAAGAAAGTGAGTGCTTATTCGCAAGGAATCTAAGCTAGGTCCGGGCTTGTGCGGTAACTTAGTGAAGGCATTACAAGGTGGGTGTATGCAGACTTTTGGATTTTTAACTCCTGTAACAAGGCTCTCTTTCAGCCCTCAGGAGCACAGGGGGCACTTATCACAGGGACATCGATTTCCTGCATTTAGAGAGACAGAGAGTCAGAGAGCTCCTCCTACCCCTGCTGCTTCTCCTGTGATTTTAATAGGAAACAATCAATATGCCATTGTGGGATATTTTGAGGCAGCCTGGCCTGGCCCCACATGCATTTCCCTATGATGACCAATTAGCTCCAACAGGACACTTTGTCAGGCAGAGGGAAAAAAAATGTATCTAAAAAAAGGCAAGATCATTACCTTTTAAAAACGTGACCTTTCATTTTTCATGTTTTATTCATTGTTTTTGAGCAGGTCAGGTTAAACTCATTGTTATTTAAACTGCATTACTAATCCATTGGATTCATGAGGAAACTATTGAAACTTAATAGCGTTAAGGATTTTAAACAGTTTACTTATTTTTAATTGGCTAATTCTTATTTACTTTTTTCTCCAACTGCCAGTCATTCATAGCTCCTGTACATTGCAGACTGAGCTATGGAGCAGTCCACGGGCACTTCGCAGACAGTCAGCATGTAATGGGGTCTAACAGGCAATTGTACAAAATCATCATTATCTCTCTCTCTCTAAGACTCTGAATAATATAACTAACCTATCTGGGCCAATTTCACTTCATCTTTAAAATGGGCCTAATGTGAAATGACGTGTTTGCCTAATAGGTTTTCATAAAGAATAACACTAAAAACTGTAATAACATATGAAAGAACTTTCTAAGCCATTAAGCCTGTAGTCATGAAAGTTATCACTGTGGTAAATATTATGATCGCCATGAAGCTGATCCTCCATCAGCATAATTGTAAGGCGGACAAAGGAGCGTTCAGTGGGCAGATCGCCAAGCAACTCCCAGGGATGCCGGCTGTGGATATGTCTGAGATTGTCTGGGCTTGAGTATCACCAAAAGGAGGCACTAAGGCAAGGGACTTCGTTCATATTGTTTATTTGGAAGGTGTTGTGAGGGAGTGGGGAAAGGAGACAGGGAGGAAGGGCAGCAATCAAGGATGCAAATGAGCCCTGTGTCACTGGAGCGTCTGAGGGACTCCCTGCCAGGAGGAGCCTCTGGGGGACTCAGCACAGAACCCCTCAGAATTGTCCCCTGGGGGTGAGGGAGTTCAGATGCTTGGCCACCAACTCCCACCCCATCCAGGAGGATAACACCTGAAGACTTAACTCCTCCCACTCCCATGCTTTGACATGTAGAAGGTAAAGAAAACCAGACTATGTCACCCTAAAATATACTTCTTTGACATAAAAAAATTTACTTTAACTTGAAAGCAGTTATCAAGCAGCAAATGCAGGAAAAACTCTCTCTACTCTCCCCTTTTTCTGCCTAAGGGCAGGATATAAATTCTCTTTTACTGGGGAGGATACCAGAGGAATCTAAAAACAAATCTTACTCCATTAGTTTCCGCCCATATATTTACCCTGTCAGTCAGCCACCCTGGGAAGTCAAAAACGATTGTCCTTTGCCCTGTCATTTCTCTCCAAACTTGTTGCTTTTTGTTGAAGATACTCCATAACGCAGAGTTCCGAGCCATCTATTGGAGTTACTCATTTCTGGGTACCCCCATATGTTACATGTGTAATACACCAGTTAATAAACTAGTTTGATGGTCTATCTGTCCTCTGTTATAGGGAACCCAGAGGAGACTCTAAGAGGGGTAGAGGAAAAAGTTTTCCTCCTCTGCAGAGCTAAGAATATTCCCTCTGGCTAGAGAGCACCTTCAGGGAGGGTTGCAAGAAACCCTGGGCATGTACAGGAACGTTTGCAGGTAAGCAACAGGGTGGACCCAGGGCATAGGGGAGTAGCTCTGAGTATCTACTTTGTAGCCAGACAGAGCTGGTTTTGAGTCCTGGGTCTGCTCCCCATAACTGTCCTACCTCAGCACATGACTCAGCTTCTAGGTTCAGTTCCCCCAGCTGTAAACGGAGAACAGTAACAGCTACTGCGCAGAATGTTTTAGCATTATGCATCCTTTTTATGGCACATACAGTAGCCAGTGTTATTCAAAAATGTTGAATGTTCTGGGCAAAGTTCATGAGAAAGAGTTCAATGAATATAAGAAGTCCTTTTTAGTGGCAGCACAAGTTCAATTTTGTGAAGTATATATATTTTACACGTAAGAGCAATCAGTGGGACAAAACATACTCAAAGATTAAGAGTGGTAGGAATAAAGATTAAGATTAATTCTGGGTGGTGGAATAATAGATAATTTCTATTTCCTCATGTATATTTTTCTTCATTTAAAAATTTTTCTATAAAGTATGTATTAGTGTAAAATCAGAAAAAGGCAAATTTGATAAGATCCATTTTTTAGGACCTGTGAGGATAAGAGCTAATTGTACACCAAAATGTATTGATTACAGTGCATGGCTCAGAATATCTGTGCAATATATGACCATTTAAAACAGGCTATTAATAAATATTACAAAGTGACTACTTACTTTGTATGAGATACTGTGCATGTCACTTTACATTTATTTCCTTTTTAAATTCTCATATCAGTCCTATAAGGCATTGGCCTTACCGCTACCACAGAGATGTGGAAACTGAGAATAACTAAGAAAACGGAGGCTCATTAAAAAGACACTTTTCTACATCTCAAAACTCCTCAGAATGGTTTGGGCACTTTCAAACAAATCATGCAGAAAAATACTCACTACTTTGCATTTTTTTAGCTTCAGGGACTGATACAGTTTTAATAATGGCTGCTTCAGCAGAACAATGGTTATTGTTACATGTCAGACAGTAGCCCCCTGGCCACTGCAGTCCCTGAGCAAACGGTGCGGTTACAAAGGGCCCACGAAGCTTTCAGCTCACCCTGCAAGGTAAGATTTCTGTGCATCTCTGAAAATACAGTTCTCTTTTGTAGCAACAACAAAACGCTGAAGACAGCATTTTGGGCTGTAAAGACCTATCCCAAAGATGAGAATAGAAGAAGAGGCTGCTTCTTGGGTAGCTCTGTAGCAGTCCACCTAACAAAACAACGGCCAGGACATACCCATTATGAGCACAGTATGAGAAAGAAAGGAAGGAGGATTCATACCGGACAGAATGGTGTTCCTTCGCTTTATCTATTTTGCTGGCAGGAAAGCTGAGGCCCTTCTCTTCGTCATTGTTGGTGGTGCGCGACCTCTCTTGAAGCATTTAGGATTTAATTAAAATAGTTTAAACAGCCATAGCCTGTCAAGCTTATAACTCTCCCTGAAAACCTTTCTGTACTGCCCTTAGTGAATTTCATTATAAGAGAATCAAAGAGAAAAGCTCTGGAAATTGTCCCCACGAAAATAAATGGGAAGCGGGGTGGTGGGGAGGGAAGCAAGTGGACATGCCTGCATTTGTTTGAGTAACAGCAAAGCCATTTATATTTTTCAGCTTAATTCTTTTCAAATGAAAAAGGGCTTCAGCGACTATTTTGCAAGAGTTGGGGGCCTTTGAAAACAGAGAGAACACTGATCTCTTTATTTTCCCTGCATCTCTGTCTCCCTTTCTTGGATTGGGAAGGGAAGGAAGCACAGCAGCTTTGCTGATGGCTGTCTGAATTTGAGGTGGCAGGAAAGCTGGTCAGGCCTTTGAACATGTGTTCCCTTTAAGTAAAAGGAGGGTCCTGTGTGAACAAGCAAAAGACCTCGTGTCCCGGGTAAAGAATAAACATTGCTCTCTAGGAGACAGGAGGACTGGGACTCCCAATGGTGGGTTCATTATTTGTAGACTTCATCGATTGCGGTGTTCAGAGAACTTAGAATTAAAATGCCCCATTGCATTGATTTTTCTTGTATTTTTTAAATTATCACTTATGCCCCTTATACCCTCCTCCACCTCTACCCCCTCCCCATAATCACCACACTTGTTTTCATCCATGAGCCCTTTTTCTTTTAAGATTTTATTTATTTATTTTTAGAGAGGGAAAAGCAGGGAGGAACAGAGAGAGAAACATCAATGTGTGGTTGCCTCTCATGTAGCCCCCATTGGGGACCTGGCCTGCCACCCAGGCATGTGCCCTGATTGCAATTCAAACCTGTGACCCTTTGGTTCGCAGCCTGCACTCAATGCACTGAGCTATGCCAGCCAGGGCTATGAGCCCTTTTTCCTTTTGGCTCAATCTGATCTGCCACTCCCCAACCGCCTTGCCCCCCCCCGCCCCCCCTCCCCGAGCTGTCAGCCTCCTCTTTATCCATAAGTCTGTCTCTACTGTTACATTGATTTTTAACATTGGTTCTATATTTGTTTTGTGATAGTTTCCTAGATTTTACCTCACCTTTTTCTAATTTCTATTCTCACGGTATTTTGTGCATGGTTGTGAGCTACCTTAAGTTGTTTTTGGAAAAGAATGATGTCTAAAAACATTAGAAAATAATCATTTGTAGGCAGTAGTGAGGGATCTACTCAACGCTTGGAAGTAAGGTTGTCCTCCAGGAGTGAAAATAAAGGGAGCCCACACTGTGGAGGCGACGGTGTGTCCCGGAGACTATGATGATAGATTGTTTGTCTCATCTGGAGAAGGAATGTTTTAGTTGAAAGGAGTAACGTATAGGAAGTTGGGCTAAAAGATGCCAACTTGATAGTCCACCACTGTTGCAGAGAGAGTCCCTAATAAGAATGTTGCCCATTAGTCAATGGAATCTCTATTGAAGGAGATCCATCAGACCTCACACTAGCCTGGATAAACAGTTTCCATTATTACTACTATTATGATTTCATTTTTTTTATTTTTAGAGAGAGGAAGGGAGGGAGAAAGAGAGGAAAACAGTGTGTGGTTGCCTCTCGTGCGCCCCCTACTGGGGACCTGGCCCACAACCCAGGCATGTGCCCTAGACTGGGAATCGAACTGGTGACCCTTCGGTTGGCCGGCTGGCACTCAATCCACTGAGCCACACCAGCCAGGGCCAGATAAACAGCTTTATATCATCCACTTCCTTTGGTTCTCATCAGTGCCGACCTGGCATTTTCTTATTTCAATCATCCATCCATCTCTCCGTCCATCAATCCATTCATCTACTTACTCATTTATGCAGCACTCACCACGAACCCTGGTGAGATGTGCTGGGCACTAGAGCTCATTGTTGCAGCCCTCAAGGTGCTCTATCTGTAGGCTACCAATGTCCTGAAAATCCTTGGGTTTGCCTCAGGTGTATCAGCTACTACTCTCAATATTCATAGAAAATGCAAAGCTGATTGCAACAGCTGTTTGCACACCTAGCTAAAAGTCTGAGCGAAACCAGAAAATGTTCAAATGAAGGCAGGCTGTCTAACCAAAAATGCACAGAAACACAGAATTTTGTTAAAAGCCAGTGAATCTGTCTCAGACCGATGCTCCACATTGACCTAACGGCGCCAGGGAAAAGATAAGTCACTGCCCCACATCTAATGCAGTGCCGAGTGTTTTCTTGAAAACACTACTCAATTTGGACCTTATACGTTTCCTCAGAAGCAGTAAATCCCTAGAGGATGGGAATCATTTTGTGCAGTCCTCAACATGCTCTCCACTCAGGGTTGGCTCTGCACAAATAGGCACGTAATACCTCTTATATGTATGAGGATGATGATCATAGTCATGAGACCCCAGTGCAATATTCTGAAAACTCAAGAGCACAGTCCGAGCTGAGACTTTGGGAGAACATAAACTGAGGCTCTGCTGTTAATTTCCTCGGACTACTTGGTCTCCCTGAATGCAGGGTTAATGGTGAAGCCATAAAGAAACCTAATCTGTCTAGTGTCTATTTTTTTTTTCAATTTATATACTTCTTTCATTTCCTACTTTGGGGAATGTAATGTCAGAATTGAGCTCAAGTGTCATTATTTCTTTTCCTTTAAATTACCAAAGTCTTTCTCTTTACTGGTTTCTTTTACCTGCATTTTTCTATCCAAATACTTTTTTTATTGTATGATATTAATGAAATACACACATTTATGTAGTGTGCAGTTTTAGGTGGTGTGTATATAATCTGATAAAGATCAGTATTATATAAAGACAACATAATCAGATATTTTAACAGTTTTTCTATGCCACTAGGCTAATATATTATGTGTCATGTTTATAGCTTCTTAAAGGTATGTTTGATATATACAAACTGAAAACATTTCCAGTGAAGTTGACCCTTGAACAATGAGGGAGTTCGGGATGCAAAGCCCTGTGCAGCTGAAAACCCACATAAAACTTTTGACTGCCCAAAACTTAATTACTACACAGTTTGATGTTCTGACTCATACACACAGCTGAAATAATTGCCCCAACAAATATAATGAATATATTCTTCACATCCAAAAGCTTCTTTTGTAATTCTTACCTCTGCTCCTCCCCACCAACTCATCCTCTATCTAAAAGCAACAACTCATTTACTTTCTATTACTATAGATTTGTTCGCGTTTTCCAGAATATTGCATAAGTAGGATCATATACAAATACTATGAATTTCTGTGATTTGGCTTCTTTCACTCACCATAATTATTTTGAGATTCATCTGAGTTTTTGTTTTTCTTTGCATGCATGCATGCATGTATGTAGGCCATACTTTGTTCCTTTTTCTTGTCGAATAATGTTCCATTCTATGAGTATAACACAATTTTGTTTTCGGCTGTTGATGGACAGGCTGTTTTCAATTTTTTTTGTTACAAATAAAACTGCTGTGCATGTTTGTGTGCATGTCTTTATGTGAACATATGCCATCAGTTCTCTTGGGTAAATTTGAGAGGAGAAATGGCTGAGGCATATGATGGTATATGCTTAATGTTTAAGGAAATTGCCAAACTATTTTCCAAGTTTACTGCACCATTTTACATTCTCATCAGGAGCATATAAATGTTCCAGTTGCTCCACATTTTTATCAACAATTAGTATGATCAAGTCATTTTAATTTTAGACATTCTATTAGGTATTCATGGTATCTCGTTTTTGTTTGAATTTTCATTTTTCTTATACCTAATGATGGTGAACACATTTGGGTGCTTATCTGACATCTGTATATATTGAAATCTTTTGATCTTTTTATTTGGCTTGCATTTTTTAATTTTTTAAATGTTTTTATTTTTGTTCAATTATAGTTGGCCCATTTCCCCCATTACTTTCCCCACCCTACCCACCCCCACCTCCCACATTCAATCCTTCCCCCTACCCCATTGTCTTTGTCCGTGGGTCCTTCATACATGTTCATTGATGACCCTTCTCCTTCTTTGCCCATTTTTTTGATTGGGTGTTTTGTTTTCTTATCATTTAGTTTTGAGAGTTCTTTATATTTTCTGGTTAAAAGTCTTTTAATAGATATGCAATTTGCAAATATACATCTTTTAACTCTCTTAAGAATGTCTTTTATAGAAAATTCTTAATTTTGATAAAATCCACTTTATAATTTATTTTTTAGGGATTGTGATTTCAGTGCATATAAGAAATATTTGTCTAATCTAAAGTCATTGAGACTTTTTTCCAGTGTTTCTTTTGTAAGTTTTATAGTTTTTGATTTTACATTTAGTCTATCATCTATTTGAGTTATTTTTGTGCAGTTTAATATATGACTATCAAAGCTTATCATATGCTTCTTTGGATATTAAATTTCTTATTGACATATTTCATTGAGGTATTTTAATTAAAAATGAAGAAGGTTAGTAAATAAGAAATGAATTTACTTGAAATATAGTGTTTAAGGAAAGCCCTACAGATACCTTGGATTGTCAGAAAGACAAACAAGTCAGTCTTAGAGCAAATGAAGCCTGAAACATTCTGGAAGCAAAAATGATAAAACTGAAGCAGTCCTACTTTGGCTACATCATGAGAAGGCAGGATTCTTTGGAAAAGACAGTCATGCTGGGAAAATAGAGGGCAGCAGGGAAAGAGGAAAATGAAGTACGAGATAGATGGACTCCACTAAAGAAGCCATGGCGTGAGTCTACAGGAGCAGAGCAGGCTGCTGAGAGCTGGACATTGTGGACATCACTCATTCATGGGGCTGCTAAGAGTCGGAGCTGACTCAATGGCTTGTAACACACATAACTGATGTACAGCATTCTGTTAGTTTCAAGTGTGCCACATGATGATTCAATATTTGTATATTTTGCAAACTAGTCACCATTATAAATCTAGTTAACATCCATCACCATACATAGTTACAGGGTTTTTTTTTTTCCTTGTGATGAGAAAAAACGTTTAAGATCTACTTTTAATGCAACATTAAAATATGCAATACAGTATTATTAACTATCCTCAGTATACTGTACATTGCATCCTTATGAAATTTATTTTATAGCAGAAATATAATGATTTTTTTGCATTTTTGGATATGGAATTGTTTAAATAGCATCTTTAAAAAATCTTATCCTTTCTTCACTGAGCTGCCTTTTGCACCTTTGTTAAAAATCAATCAACCATAATGTGTGAGTCTACTTCTGGATTTTATATTCTGTTCTATTGATCTATTCATCTAAATTTATGCCAATATCATACTGTCTTGATTTTTGTAGCTATGTCTTACATCTTCAAATCATGTAGTGCAACCTTTCCAACTTTGTTCATTTTTTTCAAAGTTGTTTTAACTAACCTGGATCCTTTGCCATTTTCAAATGAATAATAGAATCAGCTTGTCAATTTCTATAAAAAGTGTCCTGGAATTCCTTATTATTACATTGAATCTCTAGATAACTTTGAGGAGAAATGACATTTTAATGTATTAAGTTTTCTTATTCATGAACAGTATGTATCCTTGCATTTATTTAGATCTTCTTTATTTTCTTCCAGAAATGTTTTGTAGTATTCACTGTGTAGGTCTTGCATATTTTTTAAATCAAATTTATCTCTATTTTACATGTTGATGCTATTGCAAATGGTCTTTTAAAATTTCAATTCCAGCTTGTTCACTGCTAGTATATATCAATACTTTTTTTCAACAGATTTTATGTATTTAGTTTTAGAGAGGAGAAGGGAAGGAAAAAGAGAGGGAGAGAAATATCAATGTGTGATTGCCTCTCAAGCACCCCCTACTGGAGACTTGGCCCACAACCCATGCATGTGCCCTGACTGGGAATCGATCTGACAACTCTTTGGTTTGCAGGCCAGTGCTCAATCCACTAAGCCACACCAGCCAGCTATATTAGATGCTTTTAATATATCAATATTGATCCTGCAAACTTGCTAATTTCACATATTAGTTCTAGTAAGGTTTTTTGTAGATTCTTTAGGTTTTTCTTCAAAGTCAATCATATCATCTGTGATTAAAGAGTTTCTATCTCTCTTTTCAATCTGAACACCTCTGATTTTTAAAAATAATTTTAGATTTGCCCTGGCTGGTGTAGCTCAGAGGATTGAGTGCGGGCTGGGAACCAGAGGGTCCCGGTTCGATTCCCTGTCAGGGCACATGCCTGGGTTGCGGGCCGGGTCCCCAGTGAGGGCCATGTGAGAGGCAACCATACATTGCTGTTTCTCTCCCTCTCTTTCTCCCTCCCTTCCCCTCTCTCTAAAATAAATAAATAAAATCTTTAAAAAATAATAATAATTTTAGATTTATAGAATGGTTGCAAAAATTTATTTATCTCTCACCCATCTTCCTCTAATTTTATCATCTTACATCCGTGATACATTTATCAAGATAATTTAACCTTGGTACAATACTACCAACTACTCTGGAAACTTAGTTATGATTTACCTAATTTTCCTCACATATCCCCCCTTTTTAAATAGACTTCAATTGGGGATACATACTTCATGCATACAGTCATATCTCCTTAGTTCCATCAGATCCAAAAGTGTCTGTCTTTCTCCCTGCTGATAACCTGACATTTTTGGAGAGTTGTGGTAAACTGCTTGAGACTTTGGGTTTGTTGATGTTTTCTCATGAATATATTAACATAATGAAATTGGGAGAATATTATCACTTTTATACCTAAAATTTTCAGAATTATTTACTTTTTAACATTAATGAGTTAAATTTTATAAAATGATTTTTCTGTATCTATTGTTTAACAGTATGATATTATTTTTTCTTCTGTTAGTCTAATATATTATATTATTTGGTTTTAAAATATAAACTTATCTGCTCTACTAGGATACAGCCTCATGCTCTACTTTTATTTGGACTGTTTAGATGACTTACAGTGATATCTATGTGAACATATAGATACAGAGCTAGATAAGTTGGGTTTTACCTACCACCTTACTGTTTCTTTTTGTTTGTGTTATTTGTTACTTTCCTCAGTCTTTTTCTGGTTTCTCTGAATTAATGCATATTTTCATTAATGTGTTTTTATCCCTCTGCTGGTTTATTAGCTACATGTCATTTTAAGAAAATGATTTACTTGCTCTGGAGTTTAATATTTTGCAGTCTAACTTCACGTAAGAGTGTGCTATTTTTCATATAACGCTCATACTGCAAAGATACTCAAGCCTTCCACCTCTTCAGTGCTGTGTGCAATTGTTTTCATAGGCTTTGCTTCTGTGTATATTGTAAATCCCACAGCACACTGACATTATTTTTATTTTAAACAAATATCTTTAAATAAAGTAACCATTAGATCATATGCTTTTGTATTTAACCTTGTATTTGCTATTTATGATGCTTGCCGTTCGTTCTTATTGATTTGAGTTTCTATCAGTACCATTTTACCTTCAGCCTAAAGACTCCTTTAGTATTTCTTTTGGTGATGAATTATCCTAATTTTTGTTGGTCTCAAAAGGTCTTAATTTTCGTTTCATTTTTGAAGGATATTGTCCCTGAATGTAGAATTCTTGGTTGATGGTTGTTTTTATTCTCCCTTTAAAAAGATTAAAATGGTCAATTCATTGTCTTCCCTCTTGCACTGTTTATAATGAGGACTAAACACTCATTTTCTTTTTGTTCCTTTGGATATAATGTTTTTTTAATCTCATCTGTGTGCTTTTATAGTGTGTTTTTTTTTCCTGTCATCTGTGTGTTCTTTATCACTGATTTTAAGCAATTTAGTTAGGATATGCTTCTATATCATTTCCTGGGTCTTTATTCTGCTTGGGATTTATTAAGGTCATGTCTCTGTGGGTTTTACTTTTCAATACACTTGGAAACGTGTTCATTTTGGGCCAGTATTTCTATAAACACTTTTGATGCTTCTCCTCCTCTCTCCTCTTCTTCTGGAACTTCAGTTACACAAATGTTAAACCACTTGGTGTTCCAAAGGTCCCTTGGGCTCAAGTCATTTTTTTTAAGTATTTTTTCCTCTCTAAACTTCAAATTGGTTAATTTCTACTGCTATATTTTTATGTTCATTGGAGTTTATTGCCAGCATCTAGTTAGTTATTAAGTCTAGTGAAATTTTCATTTCAGATATTGTAATAATCAGCTCAAGAAGCTCTATTTGCATCCTTTTTATATCTATTTCCCCTTTCATCATAATCATAATTGCCTTCACATTTTTAGCGTATTTATTACAAGTTTTAACTTTCCTATCTGCTAATTCAATCATCTCTGGACATGTTTACATGAACTGTGTTTTTATCCTTGCTGTAGGTTACTGTTTCCTGCTTCTTTCTGCATCTAGTACATTTTTATCAGACACTGGACATTGTAAATGTTATACTGCTAAGTGTGTGGAACTTGTCTTTCTTCAGAGAGTGTTGATATATTTTTTTTTTAGCCGAGAGTTAAGTTACTTAGGGAGCAGTCTGAATCTTTTTTTTTAAGATTGTATTTATTTTTAGAAAGAGGGGAAAGAAGAGAAAAAGAGAGTGAGAGGCACATCACTGTGTGGCTGCTGCTCGCACACACCCTGCTGGGGACCTGGCCCACAATCCAGGCATGTGCCCTGACTGGGAGGCAAACTGGCAACGCTTTGGTTCACAGGATAGCACTCAGTCCACTGAGCCACACCAGCTAGGGCAAGAGCAGTCTGAATCTTTGATGCTTGTTTTTAAGATTTGTTATCACAGCCTCTTTTCTAGAGCTAATTCACCCCTATTACTAAACTGTGGTCTTACTGCTACATCTACTAAGTGTCCTGGGCACTTAATGGGCCCTCACCTCTCTGGTTGCCCAGCCCCATGTGAATTCTGGGAATCGTTCAGCGTAAAGGTGACTGGAAACTGTTCTTTTCCTGAAAGTTTTTCTTTAGCTAGTAGTTGTTCTGGCCTCATGAAATTTTACCTTACATGAAGACCTAGGGGACCCAATTTCAGATTTCTGGGGCTCTTTCTCTATATAGATTCCTTCTCTCTGGTACTCTGCTTAGGTAACTTCTTTTCAGCCCAAACTCCATGGACTTCCATCTCTTCCTCCTGAACTC